>CAJNOL010001445.1:7110-64296 GCA_905250125.1 Rotaria sordida | reverse complement strand
CAGTAACATCTAGGGAATGATTCCAAATACAGTAATACTATGAGATAGCTGAAGATAGAACATCACAAACCTAAAACTGATTATATGGTGACTTTAAAATGATTATGCGAGTGAGCTGAATGTCCATGGTTAATTTTTATTTTTTGTGATGCATATTTCCAAGCTTGATAACTTACTTAATATATGAGTTAGGGAGGATCAGTTATAGGCTGTATTGTAGAGCGCCTTTTACTACATCTTTCTATCATAGAGACAAATTTTTAAAGATCTGTTTTAAGATAAAAGAATGAATTATACAAATCGAGTCAGGACTTCTGGACCACCCTTTATATATATATATGCAGCCCATTTGACTGACTTATTATTTCAAATTTCTTCGACATATACAAATAAATCCCATTTTTGTGACATTCAACGAACAAAAAATAATACTCTTTTGAAGACAAAAAAAATTTTTTCAACAAAAAATGATGCTGTTTTATAAAGATATATTTATTAAATAATTATATCATACACAAATATAGAAGAGTATAAATTACATACATAATGTACAAGAAACTATTGAGTAGCTCTCTCTAGAATTTCAGTTAAAAGGATGGGAAATGTAAGATGTATAATTTTCTGTGGTATATCATTGCATGCATTATCTATTGCTGCATTTAATTGTGCTGCTACGTATGATTTTATGCAAGACCAGATATATTCTATAGCATTAAATTCAGGAGAATACGCAGGAATGTTTAGAAGTTGAATGTCATTATCTTTAAGCCATGTAAGAATTGGTTCGGATTTGTGATATGAAATATTATCTTGGTAGAATTTGTATCTTCTTAATTTTGAAGTATGTGGTCCAGCATGAGTAGATAGAAAATAATGATAAGTAGCTGAATTCATATATCCGTCATGCCTACTAAATGCTTTAAAATTTCATCCAATAACACCTCATAATTGTGCATGTACCTTGGTATTATCGACGATATATGTAGGTCTTGGTTCACCAGGCTTACACCATGCGATAGTACCGACATCGTTCATTGTAAATATCTTTTCATCGCAAAATAACCAACGTTTTATATTATCATTGACATGTAATTGTGCAAAAGTGGTTTTGGTCTATTCTTGTGTCGATATGAGTGTTTTTGTGCACTCAAAAAGTGAGTACACTTTAGAATCGGTCAGTATATCCGTCCGACCGTCAACACGATAACTTTTGAAAGGAGAGTCTAATCGCGATGAAATTTTCTACACAGTTCAGTCTTAGCAATGTCTCGGTCGAGTTCGAAGATGAGAATGATTGGCTGAACCATTGCTGAGTTATTGCAAAAATAGTCGTTTTTCCCTATGAGAAGATAGACCCTTCTCTGTTTTCATAAAAAACTTTTCCTATCATAGTCAGATAAAACCACAACTATTATATACCATTCGATAGAGAATTTCACGAGCTACAAAATGGTATATGAAACATAAAGAAACAAGAAAGCTAACTCGCCTATTGCAAAGATAATTAATCGGAATTCGGTTCTGTTTTTGTCCACGCTCTATATGATCCACAATTAGAGTTCTATCTTCCCATCACAGAGATGATAGTTCGAGGTTTTCTAGAATGGAGAACTCGAATCTATGTTCCATTCACCTCGAAATCCCATTGGTTGAGCAGTGACCAATAGAAATCAAGTTATAGGAAAAACGAGTTTCTTAGGGTAAATCAAGGTGAAGAGTTCAAATCTGAGCTGTATTTGCCTCCAAATCGTATTGGCTGAGCAATAGCCAATAGAAATTAAGTGTTTACAGAAAGGGTTTGCCAGGACAATTTTGATGTTCACACATTCTAAGGTGACTCACCTGTCTCATTCACTTTTTGAAGTACACATAACTCTCGGATTTGAATCCGATGTTTCCACATTTTTTTTGATGATAAGGACGGTATCCTAATTTACGACGATAACGCTGGATAGCTCTAGCGCTAACATATTTACCGATTTTTTCGAATATTTCATTTGCAAGTGTTTTTGCAGTAGCTGTTCATTTTCTTTTGATTATTTTACTCGATTTTTGTTTTTCGACAGCTGAGAGAGAACGAGGACGACCAGATGATACTCCTTCAGTTATTTCTCCCGTGTTGTAGTAACGAGACAATATGTATCGTACAGACCAGTCGAGCAGTGATGTCTTGCTGCAATTGTTGCTAGCGTCTTTCTGTCTCTTTTTCTTTCCATTATTATTTGAGTTCGTTCAATATCGTCAAAATGAGCCATTTCAGTTGTTACATATTATTCGTTGATTATTTCATATATATATATGATGCCCTACTTATCTTTCATTTTTTTCTTTGTTCTTTATGTTCCATATGTTCTTTTTTGTCTCGCCCAATTGTCTGGATAGATGTTCTCTTCTGTCTCGTCCGAACTGTCATCTTTTCTTGACCTATTTTCATATCTTATTATAGTTTAAATTATTATTTTTTGTCCGTTGAATGTCACGAAAATAGGATTTTTTTGTATATATCGAAGAAATTTAAAAATAATAAGCCAGTCAAATGGACTGCATATATATATATATATATATATATATATATGTGTGTGTGTGTGTACTTTACTCTTTGCGCTATCCATGAATATATATGAATGAAGACATAATAATAAAAAACAGAGGAGAATGAGCTAATAGAAAAAGGCATTTTTTTTGTCCGAGGGGGAATGAATGTTTCAATTCATTTTTCATTTTGAATATTCCAATAATACTTTTTTTATATTTGATTGAACATTCTTTTTATTTAATGTTAAATCACATTGGATATTAACTTTTTTTGATAACCATAGTTTTGTCTATAATACAAGGAAATAAATATTTATGTTCCAATGTGAGATAACGATTCACTACAAACTTTGATCTAGAGTGGTCATTCTTTAAACCTTAAAGAGTAAAATATCAAAATTAATTTTATTTATTCGTCGGATATTTTCATTGTCACATTAGAATTATATAAATTCATTTGAAATATGAGCATCTGAAGTTCTGATAAAATATGCAGAGAAATTTGCAGAATAAAATAAATAATTATGTAAACAAGATTTAAATAGTACAAATGTGTTTTCATTCCTAGACTTTGTGGTTTTCAGTCATTATCATTCTTCCTGAAAATACATCGCAGTATTGAATGAAGTTTAACGAATAGGATGTTAATTGAATGTCATGATGGAAATACTATCATTGATACATTAGAATCGTATGACATTGAAATTAAATGTTAGAAAGATTTTCAAGCAGTATGGTCGAGTCTAGTTTTTGCAATTATCTATATTCATAATTAGGGTGTAGGTATGGCTAAAGAAAAGACAAACACTCACAAACAGCTAATTAAATCTCAATAAATAGAAATAATGAACTCAACATTTAGCGAACTCTATAAATCACAATTAGTTAAAAGTAAAACTGAAGGTACAAATTATATTAAAATTGTTAATAGTAAATTTTAAAAAATTTCAAAAACAAAAATTTGAAATTTAAGATTGTTTTCTATTTAGATAATTAGAAAATGAAAACAACCAAGGAGATTGAATTAATAGGTAGTGAAATTCGATTTCATGTTCGAAAATGAGAAGACACGCAATTGAACTCATGGCGTACTTAAAATGTCTATATTTTCGATTGAAGTTACCCAATATCGTGTATCATCGAGAAATACTATGTTGGAAATAATAATTCAAGTTTATTGCGCATAAAGTGATACAAGGTGACATGTTTTTATCCTATTCCTTCGAGTTGACAACGAATGATTCATCAACCTGCACATATGTCTCGCATAGGTGAAATTACACCATTTCATCAGCTCCGTTCTTTGCATTGATTAAAAGTCGAGCAGAAATCATCATTCGAATCATTTTTGCGCTAGAAATGATTGCACACCCAAGAAGCTACTCATCGGTAGTAAAGGAAGATCCTTCAAGTGTTCAAATACAACTCTTCAAGCTTATTAGACATGGCAAGTCGAGTGAACTCAATGAATATTTACATGACAGACGGTATGCGTGCAAATTACTCAGTGGATTATATTTGAATCCGTCAAACAACGAGTGTTTCAGTTTGTTGGTAATAGCCGCTCTAAATGAACATAATAGGATAGTACGTGAGATAATTTCACGTTCTCCTGACAAAGCAAAAACAGTTGAACTTGAAGGCCGTGTGCACAGCGTTAGCGGAAATCTAGTAGACAAAGTAACCGCATTATGGTGCGCTCTTGATCGAGCTCATTTTTTCGTGGCACATACTCTGATTAATCTAGGTAAAGCTGACGTTAATCACGGTCCACTTCATCCATTATTGATTGATGCTACTATTAGAGGACGATTGGATATCGTTGAATTCTTGGTCGAAAATGATTATGTTGATATCAATCAGACAAAGACAAATGATGAAAATAAATCTAGTAGTCTTATTGTAGCTGCCAATCATGGTCATACACAAATCGTCAACTATCTCATTGAGAAAAATGCTGAACTCGAGTCAAAGACATATATCGATGAAAACACAGCATTAGCTGTTGCAGCAATCAAAGGCCATTTGGAATCTGTACGGCTATTGTATAAGTCAGGTGCTTCTTCCAATGTGGAAAATCATGAGAAAAAAACACGAATAGTTTTAGCGGCTGAAAATAATCAACTAGATGTAGTTAATTTTTTACTTGAGCATAATCATGATCGTACAACTCTTGACGATCTTGAACTTGCTGTTGCTTCACATATACTCTCACATAAGACTACTGAAGATTACAAACCTGAATGGATAATACAAATATTGCAACATTCATTCATCAAACGAACACAACTCAATATAACCAAAATCGTTGCTGAACCAATTACTGTCTACGATTTCCAACAAGAATGTCAATCAATCGATGAACTCGATCGAATCCAACACAATAAAGATCGTCTGTATATCGAAGCATTACTTATTCAAGAACGTATTCTTCTACCTCGAAAAGATGAGAGACTATTCACGCCATTATTCGAGCGAGCAACTGCATTTATTGAAAAAGGTGAATTCGATAGTTGTCTCGATTTGACATTACATATCTTTCATCTATGTCAAGAATTTGAAGTTCATAATTGTCGTCAACAATTCTTCTGGATCTTCTACACTATGTTTAATTCAAAAATGCCTATTCCTGTTGATCGATTTTGGGATATATGTGATCTCATCTTCAAGCCATCACAACAGAATTCGATTGATTGTCACAAAAGAGATGCAAGATATCTATTGGCAACTGCAGGAAAAGTATGATATAGTTTTTCAGGAGAAACGGAATTACTAGAAGATGAACCATTTAAGATCCATTCTAAAAATTTTTGTTAATTTTCATTTCACAAAAGCATTGAATAGAGAGAACATCTTTAATATTCGGTAGACAGGAAAGCTTTGAAGACTTGTAATGTCGACAAAACTCAGACAAGGATAGCGAGAAAGAATTTTTATTTGTGTGCCTACTTTGAGTTAAAACGTCGATCTTCTTTTTACCATCACCCATGCTTTTTTTTGCATTGCATAAAATTTTGCCAGTGATTAAATAGAAATTGTTTTTACGCATTGTTTCTTTTGATTCTTCCACACTGAAAAGGACCGATCAGTAATAAACAAATGGTGTCTTTCTGTCCACTATCGATTAACTTTTGTCCTACCTTTGAAAAATAAACAAAAATTAGCATATAGTTAATAAGGTTATTGTATTGTCAATACTATTTTGAAAATGCATCATACTCTAGAAAACAACGCACATCGATGTAAATGAAGGCCATTGTCAAAAAAAATAAATAAATAAACATTCAATTAGTACATTCTTAGCTGTAACCGAATACGAGGAGTTGTGAACTCTCGAAACTGCGAGTTCACTCGTGGAACTTTCGCAACTCCAGAATATCAGTTTTACTTGAAACGCTATGGTTGATCTGTTACCTAAATTTCAATAATTTCTTGAATTTCATGAGTTCAGAATTCGCAGAATCCGAATTTTATAAAATTAATCTTTGCTTTAGAAAACTTCTAAGATATAGACTTGTAACAAATCTATAAATGTCGATATTCTTTTTGTTCTTCTTTAAGATGGATCATTCCGAAATTCCATTGATTTTACGCGAACTCAATTTAAATGAAGATTGTGTTGCCAATATTTACAATCATGGCTCATACGCTCAGGGTACATGTACTCCTGAATCTGATCGAGATCTGATAATTGTTACTCGTTCATGTCAAAATTATCTATGGTTTCAGAACGATTTTGCTTATTTTCATAGATTCGAATTACATAAATTATTCAATAAATATGATGTTTGTGTATATTCAGTAGAAAATTTCCAATTAGCATTAGAAAAAAATTATTTACTCTGTGTTCAATGCCTATTTTTATCAGATGAATTTAAAATTAAAGAAGAAATTGACTTTCGAACAACTTATCTAGAAAAATATTATAATACAGTACGAATAAAACAAGTAGCTTTTTATGAAATGTTATCATCTTTTAACTTACTTGATCCACCTAAGAATCCAACTTATCGAAAACGTAGTTCAACTGAAAATGAAACAAATCAACCGTTATCAGATTTTATATTTAAAAATTTATTTCATGGCATCCGATTCTTAGATATTGGTGAACAATTAATTCAAACACGATCAGTACATGATTTTACACGTGTGTCATATATACTTAATGAGATGAAGGATATACGTGGTGATCCAACAGACGAATCAAGTAAACATCGGTAAGCAATCATTATCAAATTTTCATCTTGAAAATGAATCATTTTATTTTTAAATTTTAGTGTAGTTGAATATGTTCATAAAAAAAGTATTGAGTTCAAATCAAAATTAGATATACTTGTACCAACAAATATTATAAAAGGTACATTCAAAGTACATATTACATTCGATTGTAAACCTAATTCTGAACAAGTCATTGAAAAATTGAAAAAAACATGTGAAAAAACGAAATATAAAATTGCATTCATTCAATTATGTGCTGATAAAAAAAAGAACAATCTTCAACAATTAATAGCATTTTCATATTATCATGGTGAATATCCATCGATTGTACAAGAAATTGAAAAAGAAATTCATGAACAATTTAAAGATTTTAATATTCTACGTATTCAAATAAAATCATTAGCATCAAATGAAGGTATACCACAAACTGATATTGATAAAGAATTATTCTGGAATGAAAAAACATATTATTTCGAATTTCATTATCGAATTGTTTTGAAACATGAACTTGATGGAAATTTTTTAAAGTTTCTTCAGAAAAGATGCGAATCGAATTCTAGATATAAGTTATATCTATCACCTTATGCATTGAAACAAATAGATCATAAAAAAATTCATTATATAATTACAATGCGTTTATTTGATGTTGGTCGAAATGGAGCATTTCAAATGAATGATCAAGTTATTAAGTATTACAAAGGAATTCTTTTTCTACCATCAAAAATTGAACCTGAATTTATTGTTTATGATACAAACATGGATTTGATGAATCTTGAAAATTCTTAGTTTTATTTTTATCATTATTTTCAAGAAAAAGTTTTCTTCTAGTTGTATCTATATTTAAAATAAAAATATTGTATCTTATTATTGTGTATAATATATTCATTTACTTTGATATGATGAATTTCAATGAATGATTAGCATAGAATGATGACTGATTCACTGATCTTGAAAACGAATTAGTACAAAGAATGAATTTTTCCTTCAGTTTTAATTGACATATTCATTATAGAGTGAATACTGAAACTATCTATCGATGAAAATAGAAAAAAAATCATTCTCCATTCTTCGACAGAAATCAAGAAAATATAATCTTTTTTTTCGAGACAAATAAAGCTAAAGTTTATATGGGAAGTTCATCGGGCGAATATGTCAAAATAGGATATTTCAACTTTCAAATAATTCATATTTGAATATTTCTTATTTTACGAAAAATGTTTGTGTCATACTTTCGAGAAAAAACAATAATGTCGTATAAATCAATAAAACACTTTGACTGTATGATTTGTCTCTGTCTCCTGTCGTGTTTCTCCATTTTCGAAACACCTCACACAACCCTTCTGTGAATTAGTCAAGTACATTTAATCTACGCTTTCAGTTTAAAATTTGTTCGAATAGTGCTGTGTTTCTCGAACGTATGCAATTGTCAAGATGACTTTTTCTAAAAAGTTCCGATACTCGTTCTATGCTTCAGAAATGATGAACATGTCTCACGAGAAATTTTATGAACATAATAAAATGAATTCTTTGCAGCAATGTACAATGAAGTTCATTTTTCCGATGTGATAAATACTTTCTAGCTTTTCGCGCTGATTTCTGATGACAAATGCGGTTAAAAACTAGTTGTGCCTGACAATATTCCCTATTCAGAAGTTGTTATTAATCTAGCTTGATCAGAGTTAACGTAACCTGTATCCTTGCGTAATATGGAAAAAATTCAATTTTATAGATTTGTGCTAGGTAAAATTTTATTTGCTCTGCCAGTCTGTATGACGATCATGGTGAAGCATGTGGGATCCAAAGGTTGATCTATTGTATCGTCGCTGAGCTTAATTGGATAAAAATAAAATGGGTGTGGATATAGTGGTGGTGCTAAATAGCTGAGTAACTTCTTCTACCATATCCTTCTTGAAATTAAATATTTTAATTATTGGATCTAGTGAATGAGATAAGCCTATTAGGAAAATTACATCGAAAGAACCGTGTTAAGATTTTATTATTCTTGTGATCGACTTCTTGTTGTCGTATATATTTGATCATATTATGAAGTTTTTATAGTCCGATGGATCTTCTGTGAAATCTAATCAAGTAAAATCGATTGAGACCGGTAAAGTAATGATATGGGCTTGTAATTTTATTGATATCATGCCCATGCATACATTCTTATTCCTAAATGTCGTAATTTTGTAAATAAAATATATGGGAGCGTTCAGTAAGGAATACTCCAATTTTGTTTTCTTTTTAAAACCTCAATAGTACATGAGAGTAGAATGTTTTTTTTACCAGATATAGTTCATATGTAGAGCTAAAAGATACCTACCTTTTTAGTCTTATGTTGTGATAGAAATAAAGCGTCCCAGTTATTTCTTTGACATCATATAGTTCAAAAGAATTTGTTTTGACTTAGTTTCTATAATTCAATTCTTACATGGAGAATTTTCATGAATTCTCTAAAGTCTTGAAGACTTACAATGTAGTTATTCAAGACGTATTGGTTTGGAGTTCAGCGTTACACTGCAAACTTTATAAAACTTATTTAAACCAGATATGAGATCGAAAAAAGTAGCAGACCAATCAGAAGTTATTTGAAAATCTATCCCAGACCTTTCAATGACTTTGAGAAGATGAGAAAAATTTCACGTATTGCTCATCCTTTGTCTGATCTCAAATTAATTTTTAAACTAAGTTCTTCATAATAAAATTCTTTTACTAATACTTCATTTTATTTCAGATACTCTAAGTCAGAATTCAATTAAAGGATCAAAGTCAAAAAGAAATATCTTGAACTATATGATGTCAAGGAAATACTTCAAAAACGTCGCTTCTATCACGACATAGAATTCAAAAGGTCGATATTTACTAGCTCTACATATAAACAACATCTGATAAAAATATCATGGTGCTCCGATATATTAGTGAGGACTTAGAAAGAAAACAAAATTGGGACATCCCTCACTGAACGCTCCCACATATATATTTAGATAGGTAGATAGATAGACTAGGCTCAAAGTGCACTAATTCATTTGTTGAACATGAAAAAATTCAATGAACGAGATTAATAAAGCATTGTATTATGTACCCATTCTAGTCTATGTATATTAATATCTTCGATTTAAGATCTTTATATTCTTGACTTGATGACATATGTACTATTGAAAGCTGGTAATAAAGAAATGAGAAATTTCATATTCGTCTTTTTATTTAACTTTGCGTTGCTGGTCTCTTTATTTCTGAACTGAGCAGAGCGCTAGAGGAAATGTTCTGAATCTACAGACTTATTAGCTAGAAAAATAGTTTATATGAATTCTTAGTTATTCTAAAATGGTTATAACAATGTTAAAATACTTAAGAACTCATGTACAGGTTTTTTTAAGTAAACTAAGTCTTTTAATTTGGGATATTTCTTCTACCCATTTACTCACGCGATAACTATTTGAGAAACTTCTTTCAATTGCATAAATCTTTTTGCCTGTAAGCACAACATTGTACTCTAATAAAAACTGTAAAAATATTTGAGTTTCTATTGAGATTTGATGAAGCTATCGAATTTTTCATATACCTCTTTTTAGGAGATCCTGTAGTACCACAAGTTTTTGGAAAAAATCAAATTTTTGAATTTTGACCTGAACTTTTTTTATGTATAGAGACCGTAATTAGACAATCTTTGATAAAAATTTTAGAAGCTTTTATCAAAGTCTCTTTCAGATGTAAAGCTTTCCAAACAAAGTGTTGTACACACCATCTATGTAAAAGAACTTGATCCTGGAAATTTCATATCTCGGAGAGACTTTGAGAAAGCTTCTAAAATTTTTATTAAAGCTTGTCTAATTACAGTGTCTATACATAAAAACGGTTCAGATCAGAATTCGAAGATTTGATTTTTCCAACATTTCGTGATGCTATAGGACCTTCTGAAAAGAGATATTTGAAAAATTCGATAGCTTCCAAGGCAGGCAAACAACGAAAAAAACACATAAAAACGCATTAAAATTTTAACGAAAACAAAAAAGTAAAAAGTACACATTTTTATGATTTTGTTTTTCATTAATGTTTGTCAATGCGTTTACTTTCGTTCAAAACTTTAACGCGTTAAAGTTTTGAACGAAATATAACACATTGCTAAACATTAATGGAAAAAAGTCATAAAAAGCACACATTTTAATGCGTTAAAGTTTTGAACGAAATAAAACACATTGATAAGCTTTAATGAAAAACAAATCAAAACAATATGCACTTTTTACGACTTTTTTTGTTTCGTTAAAATTTTGATCCATTATTACGCGTTTTTCTTAGTTGTTTGTTTAACTGGGAAGCCAAACTTTTTTTTTTGATGTCCTTATAAGCCACATAACACTTTCATTTTTTTGCATAGAATAACTTCGATTCATTACACCATTATTCTGCTCGTCAGTACAGAAGATTTCGTAAAAATAAAGTGAGCAAACGTAAGTCTTTTAAAATTGCATTCTCTTCAGAAGACCTTTTTCATTATCAGCATCCAACAAATTTTTCTATCCGTAAGTAGTACGGCTAAGCTTGTATAGTATTGTTTTCGTACCATAGTAATTATTTTCCTGCCGACAAAAATCGTAAACTATCTCTGTAGCTAAGATTCTCAAGAGAATTTTCAAGTTATAATGAAGTTATTTGGTGCTTGTGTTTTTTTTCGAAATTCTATGATGAAGATAAAAATCATAAAAGATTATTCAGGAAAAGAAAAGCTTGTTAGCGCAGTCCCGTTAGGAGTGAAATGTGGAACTCACATATTCCATACAAAACACATATGCAATGACCTTGAACTTCGGTTGCTAAGGTCTGTAGCGGAGGGAAAGGATGGGGAGCCGAAAAACTTCAACTTAACACTTACACTCACTATTTTCTTCGAAAATATATGTGAGTTCCCCAAAATGGGCACACCTGTCTGGCGAAAAGACGATTTCGTTAAAATATCTCTAGCTATGAAATTTTGTTGCGTATTTTTCGATCACGGCAAACAATCACAATTGTAAAGCAATTTAATTTTCTTATGATTCAATACCGTACCCATAACACTAGAAAATAAAGATGCCCTAGTATTAATGATTGCTTCAGCATTAAATACTCTTTAGAATCCCAGAGGAGTAATAGCTATAGACAGAAAAGCAACAAAATTGGTATAAGAATGCTGCGAACATGGGATGTCAATAATTTTTACGAACCAATAGAACTCATTAATATTTGTATGCTCTTGTTTCATACTATAGCAGCAAATTAAACAAACATTTTCGTTGAGTTTTGAAATCTGTACTCTGTAAGTGTACATCAGAACTCTTCCATCACAAGCCTATAGAGTTAATAAATAAATGTTAGTTTTCATGAATTTTCGAAAATATCTCCTTTTTTACCGTATTTTTCCTGGAGCAAGATTTTGGTTGGTGCAAATGTCACTAAACGATTCTATACAAGACTAGACACATTGTAAAACAGTATTACTTCGAATAGTTTATGTATTCATAGTAAGGGAAAGTATGCAAGACAAGGATTAGTTTTTTGAAAAAATAAGTTTTCTACGTAGAATCTTTATTACTGATAAACTTTTGTAATATTACTAGGATAAATTTTTTCTTTTATATCTGTGTTGACCATTTCTGTAGGGCTTTGTAGAAAATTGAATGCTAAATGTTTTTTGGAAAAAAATCCGTTCCGAAACAATAAAAATTGACAGAGATGTGTGTCGCCATGATATGTGAGTCATAAAGAGTTCTGGTATAAGACAATATATAAATGGACATAATGAAGAAAAAGAGGTCCTGCTTGGATCAAAGCCTACATTATTTAAAATACTAAAAAATATTTTAGAACCATTTAAAGTTCGAGAAAAGCTTTGAAATATTCTAAAACAGCCGAAGTCTTGTTGTTGATATAGTTCAGTTTTACTTTCCATTGGTGAGGAACTCTAGAAAATAACTCTGAAGCCTATTATCCGCTGTTGGTGAGATCTGTAACGAGGAGGGAGGAGGAGCCACGAAACTTCGACTACAAACTTCCACTCACTAGTTTCTTCGAAAATATATGTGAGTTCTACAATATTGATGTTCATAAAATAGAGATACATTAAATAACAAAGAAAGATTTTTTTTCATGAACATCTTGTCTTTCATTTTCTTGAGGTAGCTTGCAAACAAGTTTTAGCATCATGAATATCGAAGTATTGTTAGTGATAAGAAAAAACATTGATCAACATATTCTGTTGATATGTTAGTTATTTGTCTATTTGACTATCATAGAAAGAAATCTTCATTTATTCTTTACGTTCTGTTTGTTATTTAAATAATATAGAGGATTTGAGTGTGGGTTGGTGTGGATGTTGATGAAAAGATAACCCACACCCACCATTCACCCTTACATGGATACTATACGTTATAAAGACGCAGAATAAAGTATTACACTTTTTCCTTCATTATAGACCGACAATATAAGTCAAATTAACAATTGGACAATTTCCTAATGACAAATTCAATATTTATACACCTCAAACATGCATTGCAGCTTCGAAGAAGGTCTTCAAATCGTCTTTACATTGTGTTATTTCTAAGCATTTTGGTTAATATTTATTTCATATTTATTTGGCATAAAAAGGCGGGATCTTGTAGTAGAACCATGCGTTTGAACACCACAAATCTTTATCCAGAGGATCCTCGTGTCAATGGATTTTGTTTTCTTAAAGATGGGTTGAAAAATCAGCCATCTTTTGGTTTAAATAGATGTTCGCTTTCTGTAAATGGACAAAAAATGTTCGAAATACATGATAACAAATTTGGTTCTGATTGTGTTTATTGTTGTGTTCTTGTGGGACTCAATGCAATCAGTGAGAAACGTGCTTCTAGTACTCGTATTTTGACGATGCAAATAGCAACGATATATAATCAAACGATGTCTACTGCAAACTATATATCACAGAGATTTTTAACATTGGAAGAAATAGGAATTGATAAAGTGTTCGTTATCAACCGTGATATTAGAAAAGACAGGCTTGCTCATGTATTGAAATTGCTTGATTATCTCAAACTTCCATTTACAAGATTTCCAGCTATTGATGCCGGAAAATTTCTTCAACAAATAGATAGATTCGATCCAAGAACCAAATTTGTTCAGAACGTATCCAATATAAATGACACCAATGGAAAGAGAGCCATCTGGCAGAGTCACTTACAAGTTTATTTTAAAATAATCAATGAAGTCTCAGTAAATGATCGACCTGTTCTTATATTTGAAGATGATATTGATCTGGAAGCTAATGCATCGTCTCTCCTTAAAGAAGCCTTGCAGTCACTTCCAAATGACTGGGAAATGTTTTTTTTGGACCACAGTCACATGAAGTGTAAACGCGTTTATCCAAATAATATTTGTAGAGCACATACATTTTACTGCGCATCCGCCTATGTTGTTCGTAATTCGACAGTAGCTAGAAAATTAATTAACTGGTCTAACACAGAAGCACCACAAGGGGCTGATGCATTTTGGGGTCCATATATACGCAATGGTTCACTTATAGTATATGCTGCATATCCAAATCATATTGCCATACAATACAGAAGCAAATTCGGAAGTGATGTTCCACAATCAGGACCTATTAAGGTTGTAAAGCTTCGAAATCCATTGTCGAAGATATTACAAGAGTAAACTTATTGGATTTTTTATTAAGTTTTAGAAGCAATCTCTTACATTGAATCTGTTCCGTAGACTGAAAGGTTATGGTCTACAAACGGTAGTTCAATCCTTTTATCTGTCTGTAACACGATTATTTAGTCATTGAAAATTAATTTTGACTGATCACAAGGGTGTGAGTGGTAATCATCCTACCCACACCACACATCCATATCCATTCTTGCTATGTAGTGATGATCAAGCATAAATAAAATTGTAATACTGTTATGTCAGAAAAACTAGGGAAGAAAAATGAATTGGCGCGCACTGTAATTAAAATTAATATTCGACACAATCATGAAATCTGTACTTAAGTCTAGAACTGGTTACCTGTCTTCCGATAATGTTCTCACACTAGAAAGTCATCCAAACGAATGAATGATGCTTTTTTTAAAAAGGATATGTTCAACTTTTCCAAATTCCTCAATTACTTATTTATTGTGTTTACAACTAAATCGCTATGAAATAAATAGAACAAATATTTTCGTTCAATCTCATATAATTATTATAATTCATCAGGTAGCTAGTTGCATGTACCTAGCATAAAAGAAATGATGGGCAACCGCAAAGGATAAGACTTATAAGGCTGAAGTTTTGCCCATAATCCTAAATATGTCTAAGCATTATAACAGAATACTTGAACCCAAACAACGGCTTTTAGAAGAAGCGCGTAGAAAAACTTTAGTGCCCCATGTATTTCGAAATGTCATTAGCTGTTCCTACCATAATAAATGGTGTCATATAGAAAAGGTCTTATCTTTATGAAACACGATCTAAAAGAAGTGCCGAAATATAGGGATGACAATTTGGACTCCTCCTCACATACTGTGACAGATGCTAGTCAGAAACCATCCAAGACCGTACATGAACAACATCTCATTCTGATATAATGAAGCATTTTCATATTGCATTTCTGAAGGATTCAGTAAGAGGATGATGAAGAAATACATCTTGAAATTGATAGCATAAAACAATCTCTCTGTGATTACCAAGCATAGTTAAGATGGTGGAAAAAAGTTTAATCACAACGTACTTTTGATTGTTTTCGATAAATTCAAGTATCTAGCTCAAATCCAGATAGTGATTTTAATAGTAAATGGAGTTTTCTATCTAATACATTCATAGATGAACTATGATGGTAAGGTTTCTAAAAAAACTGGAAACAATAGTTTTCTGATTCCAGAAGACTTTGTCGAAGCTATTTTGTAATAACGACATTTTAACGAATACAAAATTCTGAACAAGATCGGGAGTCGCTGCATTTTCTATGACCTTTCTTTAAAAAGTTATGTATGATTAGCAATTTTTTTGTCGATTTTTGTGATTAGACCTATGACAGCTCGCAGTTGGATGTGGGTGTAGGTGTAGGGTGGTTGGGTGGTGTGTAGAGCCCTTCATCGGATCCACAAGCGACGTGTTGGACCCGGTCAAAGAAATGTCAGCCGTTCCGTCATTTTTTGTGCTAATACATGATTCAAACATTCATCTTGTAGCGAAATACTTTCTCTTTCATCTCATATATTTAGAGAACCATTAGAGTTCTTCATAGCCAAAATTTTTTAATAGAGATAGTCCGGGCCCAAACTTGGATCCGGCAAGTTCAGACCCGGAGTTTTTCTTTTAAAAACTTTTGGCCATCATGAACTCTAATGCTTCCCTAAATAGATGAAGTGAAAGAGAAAGTATTCCTCTACAAAATAAACGTTTGAATAACGTATTAGCACAAAAAATGACGGAACGGCTGACATTTCTTTGACCGGGTCCAACACGTCGCTTGTGGATCCGATGAAGGGCTCTAGTGGTGTGTGAGATGTAGGTGTTGTTATATAATCAAATATCCACACTCACACCCACATCCTAAAAACGAATGTTTCTTTTGATGGTCATTTCATGCAGCAACATCATTTTGACCTTGTTCTATGTTTTATTGGCTATAAATCGTCTTTCTCGATAATATATTTATGTTTGTAAAAATTATCTGGCATAAATACTTTTTAAAAAGTGTGAAACGATGAAAACAAAAACTTGTTGTCCAAGTTTTTGTAAAGAAAGAATCTTTTTCACTGTATGAAACATTTCTTACTTCAGGAATGAAAACAGCTATCATTCACTCGTTATGTTTGACATGGACATAGCACTTACTTAGCGTCGCAATTCGTTTTTTCTTTCGCCAGAAGGACAATCACAATCCTCTCGGATCCCTGATGTCTACTCCAATACTGCCGTTATAACTGTTCGTTCTTCATTTGATATCATACTTTCAAACATAAAAAAACAAATGTAAAGCAAACAGCGAAAATATATCAAAAATATCATGTTATGATCAAAACTCTGAATAGGTCTTTTGTAACATAATTCACGTATTCATTCAGTAAACTAAAAACATTTTTCTACTTCTTTTATTCTATAAATATATATATATGTCGACAGTGTTTATTCAGCTTAATTGAAGGTTTTACCTCAAAAATTTGACAGTAATTACTCCGTATCCAATAAATACTGTATATTCGATATTTATTCTAATGTGAAGGAGATGAAGAACGATTTGATCATAGTATATAAGATCGAACACAATCTTTCATTTCAATACTAAAACTCGAATCAAAAACCAAGTAAGTAATGACAATGCATCTGTCATTTCTCATCATCACTATTCTTCTTCTTCTTTTCCACCAATCAGTTATTAGTAAGTATTACATTCGAAGAAATACAATTAAGATCTCATTCTACATTTGTTTTCATAGGTCAAACAATTCGATCAACATCTGGATGTTCGGTTGCACTCTGTCCAACAAGAAATAATACAAATAGCTCTTGTTCATTAGCCAACACACAGATGTGCTATGCCTATACAGTTACAGCGACTAATCAAACATTCTGTGGTCCTTCAGCTCCATGTTCACTTTTTGAACCATGTATTAACAATATCTGCTCTTCAAATACTAGTATTTGTTTATCCAGTGTATGTTGTGCTCAACCAATCTGTATGTCTATCAGCTTGGGTGTTATAAATTGTAATGCAAGTAAGTGAAGTAATCATCGACTGGAATAACAGAATACAATCTAATATAGAGAGAAAGTGCAGAGAAGAGAAGGAATCAGAAGTCGTTGATATAAATCTAGAGCAAAAATGATGTACAAAATACTCGTAAGTCATCTATTATACCAATAAGCTTAAAATATCGAGTCTCCACAACAAATAATTCTTCAGCATATTGATTTATAAAAAGGGATTAGTTTTCATAACTTTTTCTTCTAGGTATTCCAACTATACTACCAGCTCAGTGCTATAACCACATTGTCAACTCTGATGAGACACGCAATGTAGCATATACTCAATCAACTAGCATGTGTGATCGAACAGAATTCGCAACTCCAAAATGGGTTCGATTTAGTGGATCAGCTGGTACTCAACTAGCTACGTGGGTCTCAGAAATGAATCTTTGTGGCACATCTTATCCAGGTTATGCCAATCAGACACTTCCAAGTAGAGCAGGCGAAACAAAAACAGTCTCAGTATGTTTTTACTACTATGGCGGCTGCAATGGGTACAGTACAATCTCGGTAACCAATTGTCTCAACTACTTTGTCTATTATCTTTCTGCTCCACCATCGTGCAATCTTCGTTATTGCACTGCTTGATTGATACTTCAAATCAATATTTAGACCATATGTTTTATTCTTCAATATATACTAATGTATTACTTTCTTGAATAAATCTATCATCAATATCTATTTATCATCCCCTAATACTGGACATACATACAAGTATATCTTAGGACTTGAAAAAGAATATCTATACAGAAATAGTAGATGATGGGAAATTTCGAACCTAGAATTTCCTCAGACATGTCTTAATCTCAATTTCTTGACTGATCTGTGGTTAGAGATGTACCAAACACACATCCAAATACATGTTTGGATTATTCTGAAATTCACAGAAATACATATCAATATCTTATTTCAGCATATAATAGACCACAATTGCGGATGGACTAGAGCTGTAACCGATAGTGGTAAATAATCGATCCGGTCCAATTTGATAGAAGACTCCTTATCGGTCGTTAGACACAATTTTCTCTTTGCTGGTCAGTCTGACATTTTTGTGTTGTTCCATTTTGTTTCCAAAGAAAGCTCGTCAAAAAAATGTTTTTTTTTGCGAATCAAACGCTTTTTATTAATGTGGAAGACACTCTCTGAGAACAAACTTTCATTAGACTATTTTATTAAGTCAAAATTCATCATAGCACACTTGATGTGTTTTATTATCTCACATTGATATCATGTTATGTAATGACTGTGGATATGGGGTGAGCTAAAACGCGACTAATAGTCACAGCCACAACTCCACCCACTCACACCCTTTTACCACAAGGTGCTGAAAAAGCATTGACGGTGCTCATGATAAGAAGTGCTTTGATGTTGAAGGTTTCAAATCTGCACTTTTTCCTTGGTTCCTTGGTAGATTTCTTCATGATTTGACAATATCTATTTTGAATCTGCTAATCGTTTAACTATTTTGAGCTTATTTAGATTTCTATCGATTGAACATTGTCGATTGGCTGTTGAGCGGTGGCAAAGAGAGTTTAGTAAATGAAAAAGCAGAAAATCAATTAGCAGATCCCTACCAAAAATAATAACATCAAGAAGAAACTTTCAAAGTCACTCATTTATAGTAAAGATCAATAGTGTTGAAAGATGTACATTCTTCATTGAAGCAAATTGTGATGAGTCATATGCTATACTAAAATTAAGTGCTTAAACCGTTCTTGTAATAAGTATTCACTTCATATTAAACGGATGCAATATAGAAAAAAAGCTATCATCGTAATCCACTGCGGAAGTAAAGTGTAAAACACGGTATACATACTTGTGTTTGTATATAGAAAAATCATTTCATCAGATAACTGTTATTGATATTATGTCTTTATAATTCGAATTATGTCTTCTAAGTATTATATATTTGATATCTAATAAAGATATATAATCAAGTTCACTATATAATTTTCAGTTGACTTGAATTTCTTGGCTATGTCTATAATGATATGTTGGGAATTCAAATTTCTACTGTTACATTTCAACAGTAGTTTTAGATCATGTTTTTTAAAAGAAGGAAAAGAAAAGATTTTTTCTCACAAGTGGAACTAACCATCTGTCTATCTAACTACCTACCAACTTATCTTATAACAACTTTAAAAAATGAAATGAAAAAAGATATCTTGTTCCATTCTGTATATAAATATTTGACTTTGCTAAGTATGTGTTATATCTGTATCGTTGTGTCTAACTTGAATTTTTGAATTGTCGGTCACACATATTCATGTTATCATCAAAATCCGAATGAAAAAGCTTATTAGTGCAGCCTCTTTGAGGCTGAAATGTAGAACTTACCTATGTTCTCTAGCTTCATTAAACTAATACAAAATACGTAAAGTGAAAAATCTCTTGTAGACTATCGTTATTCATTTAGGATAATCGAACATCAGAGTGAGAATCTTTCTAATTTGTGCATTTCGAACAGAATTCTTTTTTTTCTACGGGCGCTCTATTTTTATTTTGTACCGTTGCTGTTTGCTCATTATTATTTATTTTTTTAATTCGTTTTTCGTAATTCAACATTCTTATTATTTTAATCATTGAATTAATTGACAAATAAATCTGTTTTACATATCCATGATATCTATAAAAGATCTTACGTACTATTATATACATTAATCAACTTTGTAAAAAAAAACCTAGAGAGTCTGACGTCTGTTGTTCTTGGTTGACAAAATCTGTAATGGGCTTATAAAAGTTCGATATTAATGAACCCAAGAACAAGCATATGAGTGATGCTTGAAAAATCGAAAGTTCATAAACGCAGTGCATCTTTCAAAATTGAATGAGTGAAGACCGATCGGTATGAATATTAGCCAAAAAACTTCATAATAAAAGGATGACAGTCTGTTTCAATAAAAAAACTTTATTTGAAAGGAATATGTTAAACAGCTGTAAAAGAAATAATGGACAGAAATCACTCAGCAATCTCGATAAAAAATTAAAATATCTTTTTATTATAAAATTTATCATAATAATATATTGCTATGAGATTATAAATAAATAGATCATCGAAAAAGTGCTGAACCTATCAAATAATATTTGAAATATAGTATACGTTTGCGTCATTTGATTACACATTCGTAACTAATACTTCTGTTTACAAGAATTAGATGGACTTGATTAGAAGTTGTAAACTATTAGTTATTTCTTTTGTATCTGTATAATTTATTTGAGTCAATTATCAGTTTCATATAACATTATTAAATCAATTTAATTATTGTCAATTACAAATTTACATGTGAAAGTTCGAATCTTTGCTCTTTGGTTCCAGATTTCTTGGCTATTTTTCATAGCAAACAATATTCATCCAATCGTTTTATCACAGTCAACTGCTACTCAATGACTGTTCAAATAAGATAATGAGAACTATCGCTCTGCAAAAGACTGGGAGATAATTTGTATTTTGTTCTTACTTTTCCAGTTCCAGTTCTTTGTAAAAGAACTAAATGAGTAATACCAGTTCAGTTCCTCGATCGTGAACTGTCACAGATCTATTTATAATACTTTTAATGTTTTAAGGGAAAGTCGTAGAAAATGTAGCGACTCCTCATTTTATTCAGAATTTTGTGCTCTTTACAATGACATTGTTGAAAAAAAAATGGTTTCGACAATATCATTTTTGATATAAAAACTATTGTGTCTGGCTTTTTAGAAACCTGATCATCATAGTTCATCTATGAATATATCAGACAGAAAACTCCATTGGCTATTAAAATCACTATCTGCATGTGCTGAACACAAAAGAAAAAAAAAATTCAAAGTACGTTGTTGTTGAAATTTTTCTCATCATCTTATATCGTGTTTCACAATTTAATCTAATAGCTTTTTACTTTTATATTTTTCATCTTTTCTATTCTGTTATTTATTGATTCATTACAGAAAGGAAATATTTTAATTCTCATATTAATATAAAATTAGAAAATGTGTTAAATAAATTCATCAAATTATTAATGTCATTAATATATTCAGTGTTATAACTAACATACCAGATTTCAAAATACATTCAGTTACTATAATATCATTTTCTGTTAATCACTAGAATTTTCGTTCCTTTGTTCTCTTGTTTTTGTTTAGAAAAATTTTTAGTCGAAAAGAAATCTTTGTCATGTGTTTTATAATAAAAAGAAAATTTTACATTTTCTTGTTTATTCAATTCGAATCAAACATAAAATAATAGCTGAAAAAGAAGTTTCAACTTTACTTCACAACGATGTTAGAGGCAGTCATTTTCAGACAACAATTAATCCAATATGATGAAGTGACAGAAGATTTTTCGTCTGCTAGAAGTTTAAATACATTAATAAAGACATATTTTATAGCAAGAAATATAAAATATCTAGATTAATTAATCAATTAAAAATATTTCTGTAATCATCGTTTGTTTTAAATGAAAACAAAATATTTTATATAAAACAGCAAGAAAAAAGATTTTTCGAATCTAATCAGAATACATTCTTCGAGATACATATTTCGATAATTATATAATGTTAAAGAGGCAGATATCTACACGAGAATTCCAAGTGATAATAATGATTTATTGAGAGGAGGAGGGTACATCACTTCCACTCTCGTGAGATCTGATTAGAGTCCATAGTAGTTTTTCTTCGATATAATTTGAATCTTCCACAAATGTATTGTAATTCTTCTATTAATTCCATATTTCTTTCTTGTTTTCGACTTTTAACAATCATTCGATATTATAAGTCTATCGAACATCTTAAAATGATACATTGCATGAACTTGCTTATAGATCAAATATGAAGATAAAAAAGTCCATAAAACAAATTACATATGTAACGAAACGAACAAATGGCTGTAATATTTGATTTACTGGTTTTTAATTTTAAAAAAAATAGAATAATTTAACAAATAGAAATCTTGATTTACAGAGCACAATTAAATACTATATATAAAGTTTGAAGTTCAATTTCGAGAATGAAAATATTGTAGATTCTAATAAAATGTCAAATTTACACGAGAACACTGATTCAATGTACTTTGAATACTATCAAAATTTTAATTGTAATTCTAGTATGTCTTCAAAAATACTTTTTTATCATATGACATCAATGAAAGTTCGGTGAAGCAAGTTATTTTATATGCTAATGTATTCATGATTTTATTATTGCTTTTTTTCAAGTGATTTCTAACAGAGTTGACATAATAAAAAAGATAAAAAATGAAGTACTTATTTATAATTGCATATGAAACAAGAATAGTATTTTCTTTCTAGTAATTTAGAATAATTTATTTGTAGCATAGGTATTCATTGCAATAGTCACAATAGGATTTTTTTTCATAATTTATCGGAATATTTATCATAAAAACAAGACGATTTTCTATAGATAATTGTTCTTAATTGCTTTATAAATCAGTCATTTGAAAAAACACATTACAGAAATATTGCTTTTATTGAAGAAAAGTCTATTAGAAGAACAGGCTGTCGACAAATACACAAAAAAAATATCTTTTGTATTATTGACATTCGATCGTCAATTGACATAGATTGTATTTATCTATGATGTTCATGAAATCGTAATCTTTCTATACACCTCTGTAATTTACTTTAGTCAAATTTCGTCAAATAAAATAATTGATCATTGTACAAATCACGTGCCGATCGATTTAACTGTAGACACGAGTGTCCGAAAATAGATCAGCATTATACTCTTCGATCTATTCTACTATTAAAAAAAACGAGAAACTTGCTTCTCTTTTTCATTTTCTTATACTCGACAACAAGGGTATGTAATAGTAAAAGAACGAGATATGTCTTAGAGACATAATAGTAATCATAAAATATTCCATAAGGAATAAATAAGGATCGATCCTACTAAAAAAGAAACTGATTTGTTTTCTTATTTGCTATTCTTTTTCTCAATATAGTTATATGCAGATGAGATTGGATTTTCTATAAATAACTGAACACATTTATTACGCCGTTTTATGCTAAACTTTGATAGATTTTTAAATAGTTAATTAACTTCTATTTTCTAAATGAATAGAATATTAATGTACTCCATCACCTTTGTTCAATGAGTTTGAAATATAATTACATCATCGTTCTTTTTCCATTTACTCATTTTCTATGACGAAAAAGAGAACTTGTCGTATCTTTACCTTTCACTAGTAATATGCGTTAGTAATACTTAATGATGACGCACGAGATGTATGTGTTAAAATTGAAGGACGAGTGCAAGCAAATACACTCATTTTTTTTTTCATGATGAAAGAACAACAAAAAATGTCGTGACACTACACGTGATCGAAGAAAGAGAATCAACGAGTCTTTCTTTTTTTCTTTCATTTTATACAGCGCACAGTAAACGAGTAATGTCAAACAAAAAAAGTGAAAATGTTCTTGAAATACCACATCTTGATATTCTACTACTTATTGTTGGTACCAGAGGTGATGTTCAACCATTCATTGCGTGAGTCATTATATTGATGAATTAATAAGATAATATTTTTCTATGTTTTTTTTTTTTTAGTCTCGGTCGTGTACTTTTAGCAGCTGGTCATCGTATTCGTTTAGCTACACATGAAACATTTCGTAAATTTGTTCGAGAAAATGGTCTAGAATTTTATCCATTAGCTGGTGATCCAGAGTATTTAATGTCTTTTATGGTGAAAAATTCAGGTATTATTCCTTCAGTAAGTAGTATTGCTGCAGGTGATCTAGCAAAAAATCGTCATGTTTTAACTGAAATTCTTGCTTCAACATGGCGTGCTTGTACTGCTGAAGATGATGAAACAGGAAAACCATTTACAGCTGAAGCTATTATTGCTAATCCACCATCATTTGGTCATATACATTGTGCACACAAATTACAAATACCTCTACATATTATGTTTACAATGCCATGGTCACCAACAACTGCTTTTCCACATCCATTAGTTAATGTTGATTATTCGAAAGCAACTATTGAAAAAGTTAATATGTTATCTTATAGTGCAATTGAAATGTTTGTAAGTAAATGAGAAACATATACTAAAATATTATATTGTTTTATTTTTTAATAGACTTGGTCGAGTATGCGTGATATTGTGAATGAATTTCGTAATGAAACATTAGGTTTACCTGCATTGCATACTCGTCAAGCAACATATATGATGATTGATGAATGTGTCCCATATACATATTGTTGGTCACCAACACTTGTTCCTAAACCAGATGATTGGGCATCACATATTAATGTTTCAGGATTTTTCTTTCTTGATCATGATGCTACTGCTGATAAAAAACAACCTGATGATCTAGTTAAATTTCTTGGTCTTAATAATCATCATCATCGAAATGAATCATTACCACCAATAATATATATTGGTTTTGGTTCAATTACAGGACATGATTCTGATCGTATTCTTCATGTTGTACTTGAAGCACTTGAAAAAACTGGCTATCGTGCCGTATTATCTGGTCTTGCTAAAGATGATGATAAATTACCAAAAAATGTTTTTAAAATTGACAATGTTTCACATAATTGGCTTTTTTTACATGGTAAGTCCAATTAGAAATTATGAAATATATACTCGTACAAACTATTTGTGAAACACAATCCTTAAGGAATGTTGAAGTATAGAGGTAGAAATTTGGATTCGGACTCGGTCGGATCCAAACCCAAGGTTTTTCCTACCAATACCTGGCACCTTTCATGTACATGAGTAAGTGAAGAATCAAGATTTCAGCTATTTATTCGCTACTCTTAGGAAAAAACTCAACGTACCGTCATATCTTGTTGCCGGATTTCTCGTCTGGGAAGCAGCGGGTCCACAAAAATGTGTAACTGGGCCCAACAAAAAATAAAAGATGGGACCAGGACCCGCAGTTTCCTTTCCAGACCATGAACGACGCTAGCTAGAGAACATCACAAACCATGACAGATGTTGATATACAAAAGGTTCGAAAAGCCATTGATCAAAATGAAAATTGTATATTCCCACTATGGTTCCATTGGATGAACTGATTTTTGTACTGGTAGTAGAGGACACTTCAAAATTTTTATTGATAAATATAAAATTCTCAAATACTTCTACAAAGTAGCACTTTCAGGTTCAATACACAATTACATCCTTTTGTTGAGTTGTAAAAAAAAACAATATGTAAGATTTTGTTGCATTATTGTGAATTTCCAATTCTCTGAGCATATTTTAATTAGATAGAATTAAACGAAACGAATAAATAGTTTATTGAGTAAATTCAAAGAATTTATACAACAAGAAGAAAAAAAGAAAAATTCAGAATGATCTTCTTCTTTGTAGGAAGATGACAGCAGATAAATTTGAAGAAGAACAGAAAAAATAAAAAAATAAAAGACAAGAGAACGTTTAGTAGCATAACGACTCGAAGAGTTCATTCAATAGAACTATAATTGATTATTTCACTAAGATTGCACTAATAGCTTTCTTTTCTTAGTATCAGCTGTATGTCATCATGGTGGAGCAGGTACAACTGCTGCTGGTCTTCGTGCTGGTAAACCAACTATTATTATACCATTTTTTGGTGATCAATTCTTTTGGGGTAATGTTATTGAAAAGAATGGTGTTGGTCCTCGTGCATTACCAGGAAAAGATCTAACTGCTGATGATTTAGCTGAAGCTTTTAAATTTGTTCATGAACCAAAAGTTCGAGCTGCTGCTGAACATATACGTGATGCTATATTAAGAGAAAATGGATGTAAAGAAGCATTACGTGCATTTCATAATCATTTACCTATATCTCGAATGCGAAGTGATCTTGAATCAACTTATAATGCATGTTATCGATTAGATGAATTTCATTTACAAATATCGAGACGTGTTGCTCAAGTACTTGTTATATCAGGTCGTATTGAACCAACACAATTACATCTAAATTCAACTCGTTATTGGCCTTCAATTTATGATAATCGTATTCATTTACCATTTCATGGCATTATGAAACATACTCAAAAAGGTGTTGTACAAATATTTTCTGATACAACTACTGGCTTTAAACAAGCTAAACATTCTGATACTTGGACAAAGAGTATATCTAATGTTGTCGAAGGTATTCTTTTAGGCTTGAGCAAGGGTATTGGTCATATATGTATAGGTTGTTTATCATTATATGGAGAATTGACAGATGTATTGAATGCTGCTCCATCATATTATGATCCTTACGAGTAAGTTTATTTATTTTATATAATAGAAAAATCTTATCAATTTAATTTCATCTAAATATGAAAAATAATGTGTTTATTTTTGTTTTTTAGTGAATCTTCACATCATTCACGACCATATGTGGTTGATTTTAATACGGGTATTAATACAGCTATTTCCGCTCTTGTTGACGGTTGGAAAGA
The DNA here is from genome assembly GCA_905250125.1 of Rotaria sordida. Classification (NCBI taxonomy): domain Eukaryota; kingdom Metazoa; phylum Rotifera; class Eurotatoria; order Philodinida; family Philodinidae; genus Rotaria; species Rotaria sordida. The sequence continues at coordinate 37,435 of CAJNOL010001445.1, read as the reverse complement.
TGGTATTACAGATATTGTTACTAAACCACGTACTGGTTATGAACGTCATGGAAAATTAGGTAGTGTAGCTGGATTATTAATTGGTGTTGCGAATGGTTTATTAAAACCTGTTGTTGGAACTCTTTCATCATTGACTTGGCTTTGTCGTGGTATTTCTGCTAATATAAAGAATCAAACATTAGTCGGTAAAGGACTCGAAGCATCCACTGTTAATACACTTGGTCTTGATTCATTATCATCAACTAAGACTCATGGAGAACAAAAACAACATTATAATAATGATATTAAACAAGCTATTAAAATTGCATCGATTACATCGGGTTTTTCACCTGATGTATGTCAACAGATTATAATCGAATTTGATTCTATAAAAAATCACAATATTGATCATCGTTCGTATAAGCATAAATCATGAAAATCCCAGATAATTACTTCTGATTTTGTACATTAACTTTTTATACTCGCAACTACAACTTACATTTCCATATTATTGTATTTATTTTGCTTTCACATTTGTTTTTTTTTTGATTTCATTAAAACAAATCAGATATTCGTATCTAATTTTTTTACAAAAGTAAATATGCAAAAATAAGAGATCGTTTATTGTTCTACAAGCAACACATTTTAGTATACATATTCCTTAGGTAGAAATATCTATGCATTAGAGACGGCTAGAAATTTACCATTGCCGCGATGTGGTCCTAGAAGAGACAAGGCTATCGCGCTGCTGTCTGAATGGTATTTTTGACCTCTCTGCTAGGTATTCGTATTAAACAATATGCTATTGTTGTCTTGAATAGTATTTTATGGAAAATATTGTGCATGTCATTTGTGTATTTACATTATTCATTTGATGGATTATTATAGACTAATATAAAAATCTTTTTTTGTTTGTTGTATCTTATTAAGTCTTTCTTTGCCTAATTCAGACAAATTACAATCATCAATCCATAATTTTTTCAATGATTGATTATGTTGAATCATTTGAATAAGATAATCAATACTTAAATCTGTCAATAATTTATTACCAGAGAGAACTAACATTTCAATTGTATGATTTTGATTTTGAATTGTTTGTGTTAATATTCGAACTCCTTCATCACTTATTTCATTTTGTCCAAGATATAACCAAATTAATGTTTGATTAACTTTGATCATTTGTGCGAGATATTTTACACCTCTATCAGTTATTCTATTCTTTTGGAGAACAAGTATTTTGAGAGTATGATTATTAATTGAAAGTATATTAGCAAGAAAATAAATACCATCATCAGAAATATAATTATTTCCAAGATATAATGTTTCTAATGTATTATTATTATTTAATGCATCAGCTAAAATTGATATACCAATTGATGTAAATTTGTTGAATTGTAATGAAATGAAATTACATTGTTTAATTATAATAGCTTGTTTGACTATGATTTCCATGTCTTGATCAATTAAATCCATATTATCTAAACATATCGAGGAATGAATGTAAGATTGTGCAATTTTTTGTTCAAGTCTGGTATTTTGATATTGTGAAAATTCTGAAATAATAACAAAAAAACTAAAAATATAAGTATACGATGATATCCGTTTAAATACGATTGATGTTTATCATGAACGTAAACAACTATCGTATATGAGCAAAATTGAGTTGAGATGTTCATCTCGATTAAGGCTTACTTTTAAATTGAACATGAAATCTAATGGTTAGTATCAATTAAAAAAATAATCCATATTTTTTTTTATATAGTTTAATTTCAACAAATTTCAAAGTAAGTTTTTTATTTAAATAAATAATTTTTGTTTTGCTGACAAGAGGATGATGTAAGAGAATGTCACTTCCCTTCTTCACTGAAGAGAAGCTTATGTGTATACAAGTAGAGCCCGTGGAGTTCAATAGTTTCGAATCGTATTTTGATATTTTCAATGAAATTTTTTTATCGGAATAGGATAGTTGTTCTGAAGACACGAGATTTTTTTCCGATTTTTTTGTATTGAATGACTAGTAGAGCCCATCGCGTCTGAATCGACAAAAAAAACTTTAGATGCATATAATGATACTTTACGAATTTCTTTAAATCTTTGTTCGTTTTATTCAAAAAAACCTTAATTTATTTATAAAAAAAAAATGAGATATTTTTGGCTTATAAAATGTGATTGACTTGTCATCAGTTTTTATTAAATCGGCTAGATTTTTTTTCTTTAGAAAAACAATTCATAGCATATTATTTCGTGTATATGATTCAGTACAATGCAAAGTATTATTGATAATGGAATAGTTGATGAATGGAAGAAATAATATAAAACCTTTGTCATGCATACATGCATTCTTCTATCAGGAACTATTGAATAGAAGTAAGAACTGATTGTAACTTAATTATTATGGAATCACTATCGCATGGAGTACGATGTGGATGGAGACGAAATGAATACCCACCTCCCAAATATGAATTGGGATCACTATGTATACTAGTTATCTAACAGAAAAGAAAAGAAAAGAAAAAATATATCGTATCTTCAGGGCGACAATCAAAATCGAATTAGAAAATTTTATTAAGACGAGTACGAGTACGATTCAAATCCAGACTCACAAAAAAAAATTAATCAATTAGGTCCGGGTCCGAGTCCAGAAATTCTTGGATTCGATGAGCTCTAGTGTACCCTACAAATTTCTCAGACGAATCATCTGAAATATGTATAGTCTAAAGCCCATCGGTTACAAAGTTTTCGGATTCAGTTAACGGGAAATTTACAGATCCGACCGGTTTCGGAATTAAAACCTCGTAATTTACTCCATATGCGACCGTACACAGGGGAAACAGCGATACTCAGCTATTCAGGTCAAACAAGCACAGTAGTAAACGACCGTATACGGAGAAAAAAACGATCGTGTACAGGTGTATACGACTATCATAGTGCTCGTGCTGGATATGATATTTAATTTTTAATTAATTCCTACCATTTACAAGTTGTTGTCGAATTTCTGTTATTGCAACAGAAATATACTGTTGTTTGGATATTAATAAATGAGTCAAACTTTCATTAGTATATAACAATTGTAATATTGAAATATCATCTTCGTTTAATTGACTATTATAAAATTCAAGATAAGTTAATGAATGGCGTTCTTTAGAAGCATGAACAAGTGCTTCTATAAATTGATGAGAAATAATGGATTCTGATATACGTAGATGAGAAATAAATGAATCATTTAATAATGAAATGATAAGACAATTTTCATTTTGGTTTGATGGTTGTACATTGAAAACATGAAGATGAACATGTTTTATTGATTTATGTTTTCTTAAAACATTTAGAAGTTCGATAGTTGCACCTTTATCATTAATACATGTCTGATCTATAATATCAAGATCAATAAGATTTTCATTTTGTCCTAGTGCTTGACAAAGACTAAATAAAGTCGATGATAAATTAAAACAATAACTTAATTTTATTCGAGTTGGTGAACAATTCGAAGTAATTATTTCATTTAAGAATTCTATATTCATAAAATGATTTATGATTAATGTTGTTAATTCTTTATTCCCTTTGAGACAATGTAATAAATCTTGATCTTGTATTAAAAGGTCATAACCAAAGAAATTAAATGTTCGACATATTTTATTTTGTTGTAAAAGTTGAATCAATATTTTCGTATCTTCATTTTGATGATGATTACAAAATTGTACTTTCAATGATTGATTTTTAAAATAAACAATCATATTGTTACAAACATATTTGGATATTTTCATCCATTTATAAACTTCAACAGTCATAATTACTAACCGCTGAATAGAAGAACGATTAATGATAACATCAAATAATTTGTCAAGATCCTTTGTATTAAACGAACAATTTTGAAGAACGAGAGTTAAAATTGTAAAACCTTTTGTCAAAGCATTACAAAACATTGTGATATTTTTCGTTGTTAAAGTTCCTGTTAAAATAACTTCTTTCGTTTCTTGATTAAATTTTCCTCCAAAAGTTTCTAATTGATGAATATATTCCGACATTTTATTATGAAAACTCATCGTATGATAATGTTCTAAACACACCCAACGAACATGACCATCATTAGTAATTGTTCGATATAAATTTCCTAAGCTATGTTTATTATCAACAAGTTCTAAGAAAGCTTCAAGTTCTCGAAGTTGTGCACCTTGAAGTGATGTTTCTGGTAGCACTGTTTTTCGAATCATAGATGAATCTACATGTGAAATTTCATTATTAGTTTGATTAAGCATTTTTTCAACTAAATCTAATTTATTATTAATATCAGTATAATTATTTGATTCTTTAATAAATGATGGTAAAGTATTGACTACAACAGTTGATACATTTTCTGATTGAGGAATAACAAAACTTCCAATAGAAAATAAACTTCGAGCAATATTTAATGTTGTTCGTAAATAAGATCCATAATTAGCAATAAATTCATTTGGTTTCTTAATTGAATAACCATCATGTGGAGCAATATGTAATTTATCAGGTTCATTCGAACATTCACATAAGAAATATAATTTATAATGAAGAAGAAATAAATTTTGTACCGTATTAATCGAAGTCCAATTATGATGTTTAACTGGTAAAATAAAAAAATAACGAGGAGTTGTATATTCATGTAATTCATACATCTGTGTCATAACATGTTTTATTCGAACGAGAGTTTCTTGTGTATTAGCAAGAATAATATCAGTTTTTTTATTCATATCTTGCATTTTTGTATCGATACGATCAAAGAATGTGTATATTTCATCATTTGATTTTTCTATAGGTACTATAGCTTCAATAATTTGATCTTTGATTGCTTCAATACGTAATGGAATAAGTTGATTACCATTCATATCACGAAGAAAACTTAATTGAACATTATCAATACATAAGACAGTTACAGAAGGAAAACGTCGTTGAACATCTTCCAAACATAAACATTCAATATCATTAAATATAACTGTTTGAATCTGTACAATAATATCATGAAAACGAACTGATTGACTTTTTGTTTTAGTAATAATTTTTTCCATAATAAATTAATATAATGACAATAGTTATTTATCGTAATAATTATACTTGCAAAGAATAATAAAACAAAATGAATTATTTATCTCAAGATATTTACTAGGAAAAAAACAATGATCTAATGATACGTACCATGATCTTTTACAACATACACAAAAAAAAAACTCACGTGATAAATTTTGTCTTTTCTGTTATCAGTAACAAAACATGCTTTTGTTATATCATTACGTTAGAATAGTACAAGCAAAATTTCTAATGTTACTACTCAATTGCGAACATCTAAATTAATTTTATCGTCTATACAAATCTTTTACTCGTTACAAAATATCTTGGATAAATGAATGTTTTGAAAAGTCTTCTCTTGATAATCATCTTTTTGGATCGACTTTTGTCTCTCGAAGCTTCAAAAGAATCACTTCATGTCAGTTTTGCGTTTGTTTTGAAGTCATAGTAGAGTGTTCTATAGGAAATATTTTGAAGAATTTTATACAACCGATACGTCAACTGGTTCATACATGCTACGTGGATCTCACACAATGCCTGAGTCAGCACGGACGAAAATATGACAAGCAGCAGCATGTACGTCCAGAATATATTTTTCATTGAACACATGGAACTGAATTTGCCATGCAAATTTCTTGTGTAATGCTTGGTGTTTTGTTGTCTATTGCAAAGCCTGATACAAGCCAAAAATCATTGTTCTCTTCAACGTCATCAACGATATTGACTAAACTCTGTATGGGTAGTTCTCCTAGTGTAGTACAATCAGTTTCATTGTTTTCGTAGACCTAATTTCAGTTGATGAAAGATATCTTTATCTTGAATAAATAGAAGAAAACTAGATAAAAAAAATAGTCATAATAGTGAATCTTCGATGTGATGTCATAGATTCATATTCCAAGTGGAGATTGATCTTAGTGACACGTTTAGGATGCTCTTTCATTGATCGAAACACTTCATAACGATCATGATTAAGGGCCTCTCCTCCTAAAAAAAAATCAATTTTGGTCAAGCTTGTCGATTTTGTGATTTATAGCTCATTAGAAAACGTCCCACAAAAGAAAATAACGCTTTTTCCTCAAAATAGGATTTTTGATTTTTATGTTTCCGTGCGTCCAAGATTTCTCTGGCATTTTAAATGCTAGAAAGCTGAGCTGTGTGTCAAAATGAAGGCAAAAACCAGCTCTACAACTTAACAGAGCCGGATTTTTCGATTTCTCCATTAATGTTTATAAAAAAATGGGCTGTTATGGACCTATAATTTTTGGATTTTTCATACTTCGTCAGAGGAGCTTTCTAAGGACATAAGCTAAGAGAAAATCGACAAATTAGACTCCATTAAGTTGTAGAGCCGCATCTTGGCTACATTTTAAAACCAACCCGACCTTTCTAACATTTGAAATGGCGGAGAAATTTAGAACGCACGGAAACCTAAATTTTGACCCATAATCTTAAGCTAACCCTTCGCAGACTCAATGTATCGAACTGGAATTTTGACAGCATCAATAATACCTTCATTCACGAGATCTGTCCTACGCCAAAGTCTGAAGCAAAAGACGATAAAAAAAAACATAGAGCAACTGAGAACAGATTATTAAGATATACTGTTGAGTTCACAGGTTCGCTTACAAAGAGAACAGAATCGTTCGAAAAATGCGCATACGTGATTGAAAACTTATAAGTAACAGTTACCATCAGAAGTTAAGAAGAAATTCAACAACTCAAAAAATGTCAATAATAGATGAAGTTATGATACGAAATAGCAATCTATGTAGTAAAGAAGAGAATACATAATTTATTTCATATGTTAACATGTGTAATTCTTTTTTTTTTATGATAAAACTACGCATCTGTCCTGTATAAAAATATTAACATTGCTTCAGTTACTATCAACAATGATAGAGAGTTATAGAATTTTATTCTGTTCTTTTTATTCGAACTTGAAAATCTCTCTGCTAAATAACTTTTAGCTTCATTCTTTTTTTTCATTTATTGATAAGAATAAAAAAAACTTTCAAGGAGAAAATTCCAATGACCTTGCAATTCTTCAATGAGTAACTCAGTTCATGCGAAAAAAAAGAATGTTACGATCAATCTGGTTTATATCAATAACGAATACAGACATCAATCATTTAGAATAAAGTAATCGAAATTTAAATAAATAAATATATTTATTTTGAGTCTCTTTTTATTCCAATGTTTACTTTCAATAAAAAAAAATCGAATAGAAATTGTTGCTTATTTAACGTTTCTATTGAAACACTATACTTTAATAAAAAAATACATCGAGAGTGGCGATGAATATAACATTTGAGTTTCATTCGTTGTTTTTTTTTTTTTTTTATTAACAACATACATGTTGAATCTTTCATGGTCAAAAAAGAACTATTCAATTGTGTTAATATTTATCACCGATTGATTAAATTCAAATCTTGATTATTCAAATGAATTGAATGTATATTTTGTAGATTAATTAGCCATTATGACCAGTGTCAATAATATTAAAATAAAAGATTGTCATCATCCAGCGATACTTTTTATGACAAACTTTTATTCACAATTCTTCATCGATTTGTTTCATCAGCCTCCATTGTATTTATAGACGTTATTTTTCAGAAGAAGGAAGCTTTTGAAAAAAAACCAACAGCAGTACACGCATTTCTTGATGGATCACTGCAATTAGAAAAATTGGACATTTGTTTTTTTTTGTTTGTCTAGCAGTTTTTCTTTTTGGTTGAGTTCGAAATATGAAATAAAAAAAGGTTTTTGAAATTATTCTTTGGAATTTTCTTCTGATTTTAGATTCCTGCACAAAGAGAAAGATATTTAGAGATTGTTGGATCCGAATCTGAATTCAAACCGTACTCCTTCATTCCAGCAAAATTTTTTAATCGAAGTCTTCAAGTCATTGCGAAGATGCAATATACTTTTTATTGATTATTTATATTCTGATACTCACACGCACTATACATTTCTCAACAGAGAATGATTACAAATCGAATGCAAACTAATGACGTCGCCATAGATGGTCTAAGCCGAATGCTGTCCTGTCACCAGAAGAAAGAAAAAAGTAATAATTAACCCCCCTCCCCCTATAGAATAGAAGTTCATGGGGGTGCCTCTGTTCCGCAAGCTATAACTTTCTAACAAAGTTTGTCTCGATGTTAGTTTTTTGCGTTCTTTAATAGAGGAATGTTTCTGTGGTGAGGGGGGGGGGGGGGGATACCATCATTGACACTATATTTCATGGACTTCTTTTAAGATCATAGAATATTGCCCTACCAAACATGATCTCTAATTAGTAAAACTAGGTTCTATTCGAAGTATGTTCCTCAAACAATCGTGACAATGATCCTATGGATAAAGAAGAATCGATTAAAAAAGATTGAAATATTTATAGAAATTTTTTTATCGATTTCTTATAGATTTAGTTCGAAAAATGGACAAATGATTTAACTATTCAATTTCGAAATTGAGATTTTTTCTTCTCTTTAGATGATTCAATATAATATAGTTCCATTTATTTATTGTTTTTAACTCTCGATAGATGAAAGATGCAAAATGCTTGAATAAATAAAAATAAAAAAAAATGCTTTCAATTGTCTAACATCCTTAAAAGAAATAAGTCGAAACTATAATAGCATATTTCTATAAAAACAAAACTATTCATCATTTTGTATAGACATGTATTTTGTCAGAATGAAGCGATTGATTTAATATCCGATGGATGAATATTTGCATCACGTAAAAGTTTGACAAATGCCGAGTCGGGATTAGCAGCTAAACGTATTGGTTCATCATATTCTTGTAAATAACCATTCGATAAAACAAGAATTCTAAAATAAATGAAAAGACAAAATTTATTTATTTATTTGTATCAATACAGACTTAGTACTATCTAAAATTGTATGTAAACGATGAGCAATAGTCAATACAGTTGCATCTTTAAATCTTGAACGAATAGTCTGTTGAATGAGTCGATCTGTTTCCATATCAGTAGCTATTAGAAAAAGTTATAAACTAATAGCTAAGAAAAAAAAACCTAATCTTAACATAAACATACCAGCAGTTGCTTCATCAAATATAAATATTTTACTTTTTCTTAAGAGAGCACGTGCCAAACATAATAATTGTCTTTCACCACCACTAAAATTCAATAATAAATACACATATATATATAAATTAATAAAATAATTTAATTCACCTCATATTTTGACCTCCTTCTGCTAAAAGATATAATAAACCATTTTCCATCATACGAATACGTTCTTTTAAATGTACTAATTCTAATACAGCCCATATTTCTATATCACTATAATTACTAAATGGATCTATATTGAATCGTACAGTACCAGCAAATATGATTGCATCCTAAAAACAAAAATAAAAATATTTATGTAATCGATTTATAATTATAAAGAATGATTTACTTGTGGAATAATAGTGATCTTTGATCGTAAATCATGTAAACCAATAAGACGAATATCAACATTGTCAATTATAATTGTACCATTTGTTGGTTCAATAATACGAAAAAGAGATAAACACAAACTACTCTTTCCACTACCCGTACGACCGATAATTCCAATCTAAGTTTTATTTAGATACATTTGATTTTGACTATAGATACGCTACTATCCAGTCATCTAAGAGCTGCTTTATTAGAGATCGGGTTTTATACTCTCTTCTTGAGGGTGTGGGTGGTTGCGAAAAGAAGATTATCACCCGCACCCATCCTTTAAAATAATAAACGAACGTCACCACTGAACTCAACATGGTCGATTACCTTTAGTGTGACGCATGCAAGGTTAATTCAGGATCATCTGACTGATTTCAGGGGTCATAGGAAAATGCCTATAGCTGCTGAACGGAGCAAGCTATCAAGCTCGACCTTGCGCAGATCAAAAGAGAACAATTTTTTCTATCGAATGGTTTAATTGAAGTTCAAAGTTCAACAAAAAAAGTTTTTCAAAAGCTATGTTCAAAATATCCAGCGGGCTTTCATCCTATTGGCCAATCGCTGACCAATGAAATTTGTCCAGAGATTTACGTGCCCCAGTGTCCTCTTTTTAATGGTGAAAGTTGCAGCTCGCTAACTATTTGCGTTCTCGAGTTATTCGATCCACAATCAGTCGCCTTCTATTGTGAAATGGATATTAATTGTAACAACAAAGGATATAATAACGAAATAGGTGATGCCTCTAATAGTGAACGAAAAGAATATGAATCATAGCATAACGAAAGTAATAATGTGTGAAAGACGGAGCCTATAACAAACGGACACTCTCGAATCGATCATTTGCAATACAACCAATCTAAGATTCGTCCGAAACTTTTAGGCGAATATCAAATTGACCTCAACCAATGTCAAATCGACTAGCATATTATATTAAAGCAAAAGTTAACTTTGGCACACGAAACTATATTTTCAACCAAATACAATAGTGCTTTTCATCTAATATTTATAGTTCTCAACCCGCTATTATTTTTTTGGTCGTTTATCAGTTCAAAGAAATATAGATTCTCATTCAGAAAACGTTGACTATATTAGAGAACCGAGCATGGTCCCGTTCGAAACTTCATCGAAGTTGACAATAGATAATAGCTCGTTTTCGAATTAACGTTGAGCGCATTAGACGATATATGCCAAAGCAGCAGATTGCGCTTTGCAAAAGCTTTAATCTATTATGTAGGTATACACTCATCTCAAACTCAGGTTTAACACTTAACAAGGTTTGCACCTGCCCTATACAGGTATGTACTTCCATCAAGAATCTATACACAACTGTATGTTTTTTGATCTAAATCCGATCATACTTTCAATTAAATTTGATTAAGAGATTATCAAGGATGAAGATCTACATCGGGGAACATCATTGTGAATAAAGCTTGATCGAAAAATAATCAGAGATGGATAATGCAATCGATATATCGAACTTTTTGTTTTTAGGTTAATTTACAAAGAACTAATGGTTTCAAAGAATAACTGGAACTGAATGCTGGATCAATTCATGACAACTCGGAATGTTAGTTTTGTTGTAGAGATGCTCACAAGGCAGAATAAGGTAGCATAGGGTGAGACCTTCATATCCTTGCAAATTTAAATGTCAAGTTTCTGAGTTTTCATTTTCAAAAAGAGTGTTTTTTGGGTCTTTGTGAGTTGAAAACTGAAAATAAGTTACAGAGGGCCGTACTATTTTTTGTTGAATTTTTTTTTGTTCAAATGAAGATCTATAGTGAATTTAACTTGTGTATATTATGTCGTTTACTTTTTTTTTATCTTTTGGTAATACTCATATTTTTTGTCAGTTGAACTGTTAGATATTTATATTGTAAAATGGATTTAAATAAAACAATTTTCTATGATAAAATGTACCAACGTTGTTGCTGGAAACACAAACATACTATGTGTTTAGGTTTTTAGGAACCAGGAACTCATAGTAGATCCAATGTCATGCACATTTTTTTATTCTCGTTTTTATTCAATACATTTTTTAGACTGAACCAACATCTTCACATACACTATAGTATACTTAGTCTCTAATTCGATATTATTCGTATTAACCGTTTAATCCGTCATTGGTCTAGGCTAATCTGATGTCCGCCTAAAATTGTCAGGCGAATCCTTAGATTGCACACGTTTAAAGTGATATTCTCGTTTGGCTTAGGCGGATCTGAGATTGAATGTTAACATATATTTTACCTTTTCTCCTGATTGAATACTAATAGAAAAATCTTTCAATACCAATGGCAAATTATCTCTATATCGTATTGATAAATTCATAATTCTAGAAAATAGAAATTTCAAAAGAACAAAAAAACTTATATTCTAAAATCAATTTACTGAATATGTCCATTTGTTGGCCAATGAGATGATGGTTTCATTAGTGGAATTTCCCATGGAGCTTCAGGTGTCAATTGAGCATATTCATTAATACGTTCTACACTAATAATATTTGTTTCAACATCACTTGACATACGAACAAGCATATTGAGAGAATGTGGAATTTGTACAGCATAAGTTATCATTAAACCAACGATACCAGCTGTTAAATGATCACGCATAAATACAGCAGTTATAGCTGTAAATAATGTAAGTAAATTACCAATCATTTCTAAACGAACACCAAGCCATCTAATAATAGACAATAAAAAAAAAAGAAAATTAATATTTGATTTATGATAATTAAATCAAACCTATTAGAAACAGAAGCAGTTAAATGACATGATTGATTTCTATCCATAAATTTATCACATAAATCAATAAAACGTTGTTGTGCACGATAAGCACGTATTGAACTAAGACCTTGAATTGTTTCGCTAAAATTTGCAAAAATTAAACTACGTGTAACTGAATCAAGACGACGAAGTTGTCGAGATGATGCTATATAAACACGCTAATAGATATATATATATATATATACAAAAAATCTATTATAGTAAAAATATTTAACATAAAAAAAAAAAAATTCTACCTGAATATATATAAAAAGAATAGCAAGTGGTATGAATTCAATTATAGCAAACCATGATCCATAGACGAGTATTATTAATGTAGCAACAACTGTAATAAGTGTTGTTAATGATTGTGAAAAAGCATTCGGTAATGCTGAATCAACTGCCTCAATATCTTTAGAAAAACGATTAATAATACGACCAATTGGTGTTGTATCAAAAAATGATATTGGTGCATGAAGAATTCCAATTAGAATAAACCAATGTAATTTTCGACCAGCAATATATGCAACTAATTTTTGAATCAATTGCATAGCAAAAGCAAGAAAACCTGAATTAAAAAAAAAACAATGTATAGAAAAATTTATTGAAATTCATTATGTGAATACCTTGAGTAATTCCTAATGCTGAATAAATATTCATATAATAAATTTGACTTTTTCTTGAAGATGTATTATTTGTAGTTGTTATTACTTTCATTTTATCTGTCCATTTGGATAACCAAATATTAGTACTTAGAGAAGCAAATGTTGTTAAACAAAAAAATATACAAATTAATCCAATCATTGATAATTTACATGAACGAATATATATTAAAAATACATTAAATTTCACCTATTATAATATTTTAGAAAAAAAAAAGATTATATTAAAGAATTTAAAACAAAAAACAAGACTTACCGAACCTGTTTGTACGGTCTCTTTTTGAATGATCTTTTTCTTTTCTTCTTCAATTTCAATTATAATTGGTTGTAATTCATCTTGTTGAATATTGTCGTCAGTAAATTCAAATGATTTATGAGTCAATTCTGATGGAGTCGTGGGAATACTTTTTGGACTTTCTAAAATCATACACGAATCTTTTTTTTTTGGAAACTTTAAAAAAGTAAAAATCGTATAGATTGTTGTAAAACACGATTGTTGAAGTATATAAAGTGGAAATTCGTCCTCTGCTCAACGGAAGAATACCTGTGCCTTGTAGTATGAAGTGCCGCCTAGCGGTAGATTCAATAGTTGGATATGTTCCCTACAGCAATGACTAGCTGATGCAGAGTTTCCGTGCTCAATTGCTTGAGCTATCCATACGCATTAATTAACTACAAGAGCAGGAGTATACTATCAGACAAGTGATCGGAGACAAATAGCCGTTAGTGACTTGTTCAGGGTCATTCCATGGCTGGTAGTATTGAGGTTTACACATAACATCTTGTAGATATGTTTCGAACAACATAGTCCAAGGTGACTTCCCTCTAGGAAGCTGCGAGTCCTTCCGACCCAGATCTGAGTCCAAAGTTTTATTTTTTTTTATCGAGTCCGACTCAAATCTTGTAATTTTTGTCGGGCCCGGTTACACGTTTTTGTGGACCGACAGCTCTCTACTCCCCTCCTACAGACCGTAACAGACGTTATTGATATAAGATCAAAAGCCGCATATCATAATATATGAACTACTTCCTCATTACATTTCTGGAGATTGAGTAAAAGGATATTGAAGAAATGTGTCACAAAAAAAAATGTCTTTGTGATTAGTAGCAGTAGTTACATCGTGTTTCACATTTTATTCCTACATGGATTGCACTAACAACTTTATAAACAAATATTATTCTATCATGTTTAAGAAAATTTTTTTGTTAATTAGATATGTATTTATTTTATTTACCAATATCACTTGTTCGACGTTGATAGTATTCTGTATTAGAAGTAGCAACGGAATAAACAAAATCTCGTAGAATCGTGCTTCTAATCATCAAATCAAGATATGATCCCTGATCGACAATTTCACCTTCAGAAACAACAATAATATCATTACATTTATGTAAATGAGATACACCATGTGTAACCAAAAGACGAGTCTATTTTAATAAAATTATATTTAATTTTAAACAATATTTATAGATTCTTACTTTATCTTTTAATAATCCTTTAGGTCCAATAACATTTTTAAAAATATAAGCACCAACATGTGCATCAACAGCTGAAAGTGGATCATCAAGAAGAAATATATCAGCATTACTATATAATGCTCGAGCTAATGAAACACGTTGTCGTTGTCCACCAGATAAATTTATTCCCTATAACAAAAATAATCAATTTAAAATTTGAATAGAAAACTTCTTTCTATGATATTAAATACTTTTTCACCAATTTCAGTTTGATCACTTGCTGGAAGCATATCTAAATAGATAAATTTAAATAATTCATTGAAAATTATCATTTATTCTTTATCATACCAAGATCTTGTTTTAGTGCACATGCTTCAATTACACGATTATATAAATCTTCATCAAAATCTCTTCCAAAAAGAATATTTTCTTTCAATGTTGTATTCATAATCCATGCTGTTTGTGGTACATATGCAATAGTTCCATTAATACTTACACATCCATGAACTTTATTCATTTCACCAAGTAATGCTGCTAAAATACTACTTTTACCTGAACCAACCATACCAACAAATGCAATAAGTGAACCTTGTTCAATTTGAATATTGATACTTAAAATGAAATTTAATAAAAATTATTTATTATATATAAAAGAAATATTTTTGTTTTTCTACTGACTTTTTTAAAATTAATGAATCATCAGCAAGATTTGACCAACGAAAAGAACCATTTTCAATTTTTACTGCATATTTATCTAAAAACTTTTTCAAATTAATCATTTTTATTCTACAAATTACTTTTACTTACTAGATTTTACAGACATTTTATCAACAGCATTTTTATCAATCTCTTCATTATTTAAAAATTTTTCAATACGTTTATTTGATACACGTGCCTACAGAAAAAAAGAAAAATCTAATAAATTCTCACATAAAAAAAAACAAAATCTTTTAATTTACTTCAACAACATTATTAAAAACAGTAGGAAAAGCAACGAGTGGACTACGAAGTAGATTAAACAATGTTAATGATACAAATGCTTTATCAGCTGTTAAAATATTTGTATCCGATGAAAGAACATAGGTTGCAAATGTTGTTATACCAACCTTAACATTATGTATAAATATATAATCATATGAAAATAAATTATAAATTTTCTTACTAGAATTGGTGTAAATGTCCAAAGAATATTCGATAAAGCATTAACAATTGCTTTTTTTCTTATATATTCAAGTTCTTTTTCTCGTATATGAGTAATAGAACGTATGAATGCTATTTCCCATGCATATAATTTTAATACTCGAATTCCATTAAGTATTTCATTTGTCATTTTAATTCGTTGATCTTTAATTATCATTTGTTTAAGCTAATTTACAAAAAAAAGAATAAACAAAATTAACAAATACAAATTTATTCAATATTATTTATACTAAAAGTTTTTTTTGAATTCTTTGTAAATATAAACTTAATGGAATCATAATAAATAATAATGTAACACCAGGAATTATTGCAAATTTCATTTGTCTATAGAGTAAAATTAATGCAATTAAAAGTTGAAGTGGACCTTTTTAAATAATAAAATTTATATCAAGCAAAAATAATTAAATAAATAAATGATACATACCTGACCATAATATATGAATATGCTGGGTTAGTTCAGCAAATCTTGAAGCATCAATAGCCATCTATTCGACAAAAAAAAAATTAAAAACATAAAATAAAAAGAAAATTTAAACAAACTAAATTAACGATTTCACCAGTTGTTGTTTCCTGTTTCGATGCATTTGATAATTTTAAACTCTAAAAATAAAAACACCGCTTTTCTCCGTTGTGCTTAATAACTGTTAGCCTTCTCCTCACTGTGAGCATTCAAGCGGATATTGGGTGAAAAAGAATGAAAACGTACTCTTTAATGGCTTAAATAGCGCAACATATACTCTGACATATGGATTATTTAATCATACCAAAAGTCTTTGGTTTAATCGAAAAAAACGGGTTGTAAGAATTGGAAGTCTTTTTCCTGCGAGTAACTCTCCGAGTCTAGGCTTTGCACAGTTTTGTAGATTTTCGACTAGCGGTTCAAATGCATACACCTAATTATAAAAAAATTCTGTGTAGTCATCTTACGGAGTACGTCAATTTAAGTCCTTGAAAAAACTAGGTCAAATTATCTTATATTATACAGTTCGATGCATCTTCATCTGATGCAAAAAATCGCAGCTCTCTATCTTGTTCCTATCAAAAGTTATTTGCAATCAAAGACTGCCCAGCTTACTTCTGCATAATTTGAAGCTACATCTTTCACAAAAAAACCTATCACTTTTATCTGCTTGGAATTTAAAAAAGCCATTTTTCTCTAACATTGAATGCTGAACATGTGTTCAATATAATGAGCTTGCACAATTTTCCACAACGCCAAATGAAGCAAAACTCACATAGGATACCCTTCGCGCATAACACCTATATAGCGTTAGTAAGAATCAACATGAACGTTTCAAAATTTTCTATACAAGACTCATTTTTATTGAAGATTAACTTCATATTTGAAATCAGTATTGCATGACATACAAAAAAAATTTTTTCAAGTATAGGATCTATCACAATGATTTTTCAGTAAAACAAAGTTTTATTTTTCGAATTATATATTTATGGAAAACTACCCACCTCTCGTTGCTATAGAAAGGAAGCTGCAAAATCTTGGCTTAAAACTTATAATAATAAAATAACTAACTTTACGATATACAAGTCCAGTAATTGCGGAACGAAATCGAAGTCCAATAAGAAATTGACAATGAAAATAAGCTCGTAAAAGTATTATTTGACAAAAAACTGTTGTACTTAGAAGAATTGCATAGAAAATACCTAACCATTTTGGTCTAGTTGGATCCATAAAAAAGTTAAGAAGTAATCTTAAATGAAATTAAATAAATAAATAAACATAAAAAAAAAAAGAAAAACTCAATGATATTTACTTTAAAATCATAGGACCACTAAATTGTATAAGATCATGAATAAGTTTGATGAAACCACCAATAAAAAGTTTATCTTTGTATGTGTAAAACAAAGCATACCAGAAAATATGTGTTTTTTTATATTTAGACGACGAATTTTTCACATCAACAATTGGCTTTAAATAGATTTTATCGTAATAAGTTTATAAACGAATAAAATATAATTACTTACAACATTATTATTAAGCTAAAAAAAAATCAATAAATAAAAATCAAATGACAAAAAAAAAAAACACAACGACATTTACCAAATTTTCATGTTCATCTTCTAATTGATTTAAATCAGAATGTTTAATATTATTTGTAGATGTTTTGTCGTATGAATCACATGATGTCCAACTATTCATTCTGGATAAAACTTAGAACGAAAATAAATAAAAAAACTTATTTACCCTTTCATATAATTTCGTACTTGATGAACAACAGCAACAGTTCGTTCAGATATTGGTAATTCCCAACAATCTTTTTCTGTAAGTGGTTTTTTATAGCCTCGATGAATTAATGGTGTTGCCCATGAATAAAAAATTCGAGATGGAAAACTTTCATGAAATTCAGGAACAATAGGCTATTACATAGATTTCTTTTTATAAGATTTTATTCAATAAATTTTGAAACATACTCGTTCATTAAGTGTTGTTTCAGGAACAATATATTTTTCAGCAAAACAATTTGTAATAAATAAACCAAATGCAAAAAAAAATTGAAACCAAACAATAATAAATTCTATCCATAATGATATTGATTTGATCTAGATAAATAAATTATCATTAATATGAAAATATTCATAGAAAATTTGTTTTGTTACTTGTTGATGAAATTTAACAGAATAATCAATTACATCAGGTACAATTGCTAAAGAAACTAATAACCAAAAGATAAATAGTAAACCAGAAGAAAAAACACTCTTCAATCGATCATAATTTATTAGCCATAGAATAAAACTTGTTGTTATTATATACAAAATTGGAGTCAATAATTCAGCTAGACCTTTTTCTTCTTTTAATAGAACAACATAATGAATAATACGAATAATTTGTACCAAAATAAATAGACAAACGAATATCTATAATAATCATAATGACTAATATTTAATTAACATAGAATATCAACATTTAGATCATCGATAAAACTTTTAAAAATATCTAATAGTTTTATCGATGATCTAAATAGTTCAATGTATTTACCATTTTGATGATAAATAACGTAGAAACTACAAGTGCTTGTAATTTTATTGATCGTTTGTGTAACATATAAAGCCACAATGGTAAAATTAACCAAAAAATACTCATAGGCACCCATTGTAAAATTGTATTTCGAAAACATTCAGTTAAATATGGATATGATGAATTAATCACATTTTTATCCTAAATAATATCTTAAATAAGACGAAATAGATCATAGGTATATACACACCCAGAATGGAGTTGTACACAAATGAATCATATCTGAAATATAAATATAAGTGCAAAAAAACAAATGATCATTTTCTTTCAATTAGATCTTTTACAAAAATCGAAATGATGTTGATTAAAATAAACATATTTACTTCATTTTAGTTAAAATTATTTTTTTGATTAAATATTCGAACTAAAATCGAAATGTTTCTATTTTCATTATCTTTGAAAAATCACAACCTATTCACTGTAGAACTGACGAAGTTCTGCAAAAAAAAATTCACAAGATTTTTGACACAAACTTAATAATTAGATTTAATATTGAATTGGTGTTAGTCATCATACGAAAACGAATAAGGTACCTGCGTTTATCAATCAATAAGAGAAAATAAAATTTTTCGTTCTTGTACAATTGATTATTCTATAATTGGTTCAAATCATTCTTAAACATTCTTTCGAGCAAAAAACCATGATTTGAGATACACAAAAGTAATACACATATTTAATCTTGTTATTTGCCAATTGAATAGCTACAGCCATAAAGAGAGAGAGAGAGAAAAAGTGAAAATAATCATATATTTTACAGCGAAGGTTAATAGATGCTTATCTATAATATATACTTGCACGTGTGTGTGGGTGAGTAATCAAGACTAAAAGTAGATACACTTTATATTTTACGAACACATAAAACATATGGAGCCTATTCATATCGAATAATCCATTGCACTGATGTAAACATGTTTAACTGACATAATACCTTTTGACTGTTCTTCGCTCTTTTTTTTTTCAATTCGAATACCATTTTCTCTCTAAGAGAAAAAAGTGAATAATTGAGAGAAACCAAAAAAAAAAGAGTATTTTGAAATATATATATATACACTAACTTTCAAACGAGGTGTGGCACATGTACTTGTAGAAATCCTCTTCACCGACAAAATCACAAAAGAAAAAACATATCAATGAGCCAACGTATAGAGAAAAAATTCATAAAAAAAATAATGATAACAAAAGATGTGATGAGACGTAATAGAGCGAATCTATTAATAAAACTATGGATGATACTTTTCGTATGTTGCATCCCATGTCACAAAAACCGAATCACTTTTAGCGGTAAACTGCGGTTCATCAGTAATTTTTTCAGTAAACTATAGAAAACGAATGGCTGAAGAACGAAAAAAAATCATATATATATGCATGTCTGTCGTATAACTTATTTCGCTTGCTTGTTTAGAGAAAAGAATTAATATAACAACAACGAAATTCAGTTGAGAATTAATATTTTTTTTATATTTATGTGTTAAGACTTATTATTTTATGTTCATTTTTTTTATGTGTTTTATGCGTTGGCTTGTATTTTTATTTTTGGTTAAAATAAAAATTAGATTAATTAAAAAATAACTGTTAAATATAAGTACAAACATTAACAAGACAAAGAATCAAACGGTGCTGGTTAACTACGCAGAAGAATTGGTTAACTACGATTTACCTTAAAAAGCCAGTGGTTTTTCTCCGATTTTCATTACATGGGATTTAGGTTTTAATGGTTAACTGATTAATTAGATTGAGTTGTGCATTTTTGTGTTGAATGATTTTGATGTTTTCTTAGTCTAGAAGGAAAAAATGCGACTTCAATACTTCGAAGTATGGGCAAGATGGAAAAGCGAAAATTCTCTACTTCAGTACGCTTCCAAAGTATGTCAAAGCTATTCCCGTGGTATAAACACTTACTTAAAAGTGATTCAGGAACAAAGAAATTTTGATTATATCGATTAAGAGACAAAAATACAATCAAGAAAATGCTTGGTTCTAGAAGATTCTTGAATATTGACTTACTCCGAAGCACTTTTGAATTTCACTAAGTTGCTTTTTCTGAAAAAAAGACACATAAAAAAATAATTTTTTCATAGATTAGGATGAAACTACTAAAATAAATTATCTTTATTTTTGTTAGGTAAAACCAAAAAAAAATATGTAGTTGATTTGTAACACTCTTATCACCTCTGTGTGAATGTACTCCATTCAAGATACCTGTGTATTGGGACAGCTATCAACAGAGTACTTTTTCAGGTACCCTGTTACCTGTAGGTCACAAAAACTTGGTTTGATACCCTACTAAGAAGTAGTTGATTGTATGTTATCCATCATGCTGATTCTGAATATCACTATGAGAAATTCTCTTAGATCTTTATATCCTAGTTTTCTAGACTAACTAACTGTTCGCCTAAAATGATTATTACTCTGTCTAGACTATTCAACCTATCAAATTGCCTAGAAAAAACTAGGTTTTTCTATTTCAAATCTTTTTTTTTTTGCAGAAAACACAGCCATTTTAGTTCATATAGAAAATACATATCAACATTTCAAGATGATATTATTTTACTTAAAACTTATTTTTTCAAAACAGAAATATTATTGATTTATAGAGTAGAAAACCAGTGTCTGAAGGTCTAAGGGAATCTTTGATGATCATATTCAAAATCAGCATGGTTGATAACTTACAATCCACTAGTTTTTAGTGATAAATTGATT
Organism: Rotaria sordida; assembly: GCA_905250125.1. Classification (NCBI taxonomy): domain Eukaryota; kingdom Metazoa; phylum Rotifera; class Eurotatoria; order Philodinida; family Philodinidae; genus Rotaria; species Rotaria sordida. Next base: position 16,153 of record CAJNOL010001445.1, on the reverse strand, counting down.
GAACGATTGAAAATATATCTTCGTTAGCTTAGAAAATGGGTAGAATAGTAGAATTTTGATATTATAACAAAAACAATAGACCATCTGTAGCTAAGCATTCCAAATTCTTAAACTCAATAGCAACAAAATCGAAGAATTTGTTTCAATAACGAACAATCCGTAGATAAAAAAAGATTTTGATGAGAATTATTATGTCGACAAATTCTTCTCAACATATATCGATATAATTATGGTGTTTTGAAAAGAATGTGAGCATGATAATTCATCTCAATCAAACTTATAATCTGATTAAAAAATATCAAAAATTTTGAAAGAATACATTCATCAACATTATTTTTTTTTTTGTTTTATTCTTTTTAAAATCTTGGGATAGCAACTACATGAAGCACGTATCGTCTCCACTGTTAATAACTAGCAGTGGAGCCAGAACATTAGCGTCCCATAATAGCTGCACTCTTCTCAGAACAAGACAAGAACTTGGGGTTTAGGTCCACCGTTAGTTAGTCTACTGATCATTTGTATCCTGGATAATGTAGCACACGTAGGAATGGCTCCACTTGCCACTGTCCAACGCAAACAAGAAGGGCGCTAATGTTCTGATTACGCCGTTACTAACAACTTTTAGCCATCGAAATGATGAAAATAAATTTAATCTTCATAACACTAGAATAAACTTTTATTTTGTACTTTAAGAAATAAATGATTAAGAATCACAACAAAGAAAAAAATTTTTTCATCACACTGTGCAATCAAATAAATTGGATAACTGTTAATCGGCTGTAGGCATTGTGAGCAATGCTTGAGTTTCATCTCTTGTTGTCAGAACAAAATTATATCTAATCAACCAATCTTGTTCATTAACATCATATTTCTTTGCTAGTGATGCATCTTCTACTTTTCCAACATCTACAATAAGACTTTTTTTAACACCAAAAACAGCATCATTTGATTCATATGGATCACCACGGATATATAATGCTGTAACTAAATCATCATATGTACTGTTAGGAGCATAAATACGAAAATGTATATGTGCTGGTCGACGAGCAGGTCGGTGAAGTGTTTCTAGAAGTTTCCCAGCAGGACCATCACTAGATATAGGATATGATACTGGTTTTACACATTTAAAAAAGAATTCTCCATTTTTATTCGACGTAAGTCGACCACGCATATCTGGTCTATCTCGTTCATCATATTGATTATCATACCGACCATTACTATCCGTTTCCCAAACATCAATCTTAGCTCCTTCAATTGGATTACCCTTGGTATCTTTAATTGTAGCAAGTACAAGACATATTTCTCCTTTACCTGGTGATGCAATACTATCACCATTAGCTACATCTTGTGCATCATCAGTATAAAATGGTCCTAAAACAGTAGATTCTGTAGCATTTGTTGGTTTAGGATTGTTTAATGCATCAACAAGAACACTGACACCTAATATATCACTTAATAAAACAAATTCTTGTCGAACATTAGTACACATATGTCCACATTCAGCTAAAAATTTCATTGTCTCGTTGAATTCTTCAATTGTGGGTCGAGTTTCACGTACATAATTATGAAGATAATCAACTAATTTTTCCATTAAGAATTTTAATCGAGTATTGGGTGTTTGACTATTGACCAATTTTACATTTTTTGTTATATTGTCTATTGTTAAATCGAGAAGTTGTAGAGTTGTATTAGTAGAAGTTGTGCTATCGTTCGACATTCTTCTAAATAATGAATTTATGTTATATGACTTTATCTGTTGTTAATGTATAGATAAGAAATGAGGATCCTATTAATGTTCTACCTTATCAATGTTGACAAAGCACAGAACACGAATACTGTGTTGCATGTAAAAAAAGAACACCTATTTTTCGAAGTGATTCGTGTATTATTCACCATTTAACGTACATCAAATAAACAGCAATTCTTATCCAAAGTTTCATTTTGATATTATTTGTCCAAATTAGAATATTGTTCTTCAAGAAAACATAATTGTCAACCCATTTCAAAAAAAAATAGCGTGTAGACATATCACACATTATGCATATCCGATCCTTTGAATATTATAACTTGAGAAATGTTAAGTAATCATTTTGTAAAGATCGTCTTGTATTTCTTTTGTTTCTCTACGTAGGAGTATGAGAATCTATGACTAATCTGAACAATAAAAATTCAACTTTTTCAGAAGATTATAAAACGTATACAAGATGTTCTGAGCCTCAAAGAAAGATCGAAAGTTTTCAGAGAATATATTTGCTCATCTTTCACTCACGTGAAAATAAAATTTAAAAGAGTCAAAAACTATGAGTTAGAATCAAAATTTGATACTCTTTCTGAATATGAACTCTGAAACTATTTGTTAGGTTTTGTTCGACAGTAGTAAGGGAATTTTTGAAAGATTTGAAAAAAAATTTAGACAGAACATTTTTGCGTACATTTTCATATTTTTTACTATTGGGATGCCAAATCTAAACCTGTAACCTTTATTAATATATCAGCTTGTAGGGCGAAATTTACTGTACAAAATGTACTACTCCCGATTGTTTCTGTCTTCTGATAAGGCGACAAGATTTTTGTTTTCTTATCACCTTCACTTTTGAAAAATCGACATTTTGATCAAGTCGTGTTTTACGTAGAAAGTAGTGTCTGACAAGATGCTTATTATTTCACTTGTATAAAAGCTACAGTTTAGGTTTTTTGGGAAATATGAGAATATTTGGGCGCAGTATTAGATAGAGCACATTTTAAAATTTTTTATTTTATGTGCACAACATTTTAAGACTAAAACTAATATTGATGAATGAGAATTCAAGATTGTTAGAAATAAATCTCATCTTTTCCACTGTTTCAAAGATCATAAAGACTCAGCTTTCATAAGTATAGCTAATTTTGTAACTAAAGTGATCATATTTCCAAATCGTTGAAATTATAATTTATGTGCAATGTACTCATTAACTAATGGTTAAGGTATGCAGTTACCATAGCACTTGATATTGAAACGCAAACCATCTATGCGTGATCCAGTGGACATTTGTAGAGTACAGTGTCTACTGATAAGCCTCTACATACAGTTGTAACTGTTTGAGATCTAAATAAAAATTATTTTGTCAAATTTTATCTTTATGAATTTGTTCGATGATCTTATAGAGATAAATACAATCAAAATAAGCATATTGTTAGTCGGAAACACAAAATATTTCATCAAAGTTTACATATCAAAAAGAAGTTTATTAGAACATAATGTTAAAAGTAAATACAAAACACCAACAAGATACATGTAAATACTTGAATAGCAATAAAGAAATCATATGATTCTTTTTTTGTTTCTGATCAAAAGTGAAAGATGTTGGGGTTTGAGATATTGAATGAATGTAATTTCTTTTCTCGTGTGTTGTACAGTTAAATTCTTGAATTTTACAAGTCTTTTTCTAATCTTCTTTTTTTCTCCTTTTTGTCATGTTTCTTGTCTTGCGACAAAACATTCTATTGACAAAAAGTGTTTTTGATTGAATGTCAATGTACCATTAGACTGATGATCCCTATAAATCTAGTACTGTAGGTCAATCATACATATGTTTTTCCAATCGTTTGGAAGGTTATCTTTTTTCTGTCCGTATTTTTCTCCAGAAGTAGCACAATCATTTGTTTATTTCTAGAAGAGAATTACAGAAAAAAACAGGATAATCTTCCAAATAATCGGAAAAAAATATTATTGACCTACAGTATACAATTTATAGTAATTATACGACTAATTGGACTTCATATTAAGTATGTCCACATGTTTTCTATAGATCTCGCTAGAAATTCATTTATGTTCTGATATAACTTATTGGAAATATAGGAGATAAAATTTTCGTCTATCTTATAACAAATACAATTTTCTTTTTCTTTCATTGCTTTGAAGATATGTTCTTATTTGGGTACTCTACAAAAAACAACCATAAATGTAGCATTGTCAATAAGAGAACAGAATGATCAAATAACATGCCTACTGCTTGGAGAGTTTTTTTTGTCATGGTACCATTATTTTGGGACAATAGACATTCTGCGAGAGAAAAGAAAAAACAATATAAAACCTTGCTGTTCTTCAATTACATTAAGTAGTTGTATGCTGTTACTAGCAGAGGTTGTTATAGAGCGCTAGTTTTCAAAGATATTGCTTGTTGTTTTTCATCCATCTTATATTATTCAACAAAACGGTTAGTGTATTTGTTTTTTCAATACCATCGCACATCTTTTACTTGGTGATTTATGACTCTGACTGAAATTATGCTGAGTGTGACGAGTTTCTTCTTTGTAGATAGTGAAAACTATAAGTGAGGTATTATGAAATTACGGAATTGTCGGTACACACTGGATAGGTTCTTATTAAGACATTTCTACTTATTTTTAACATTGATACATTGTCGAAAAATGCAATCGACTGAATATAGATTACATTTATTTCTTTTTAGATAATTCAAAATTTCAAAAAAAAGTCAATTGCATTATTTTGAACTTCTTATTTTTTTTATCTAAACATAATGTGATATTGAGAGATAGACTATTGACAAATTGCAATTGAATTTTTAGAATAGACTCTTTTAAATAAACTATAACTAATTCAGAAAATCAATAAACTTTTAACTTTCGATAGTTGCCATCAATTAATGTAACCAAAGGATATGATCTATCTGAATGTATTGATCCAAATTTAGTATAAATCCTTGTCAAATAATTAATTTGAAAGTAGTCGAATATTTCTTTTCGCTTCACTTTTATCCTAATACAGCAAAATATTTCATGAAACTTCTTCTATTGTACAGAGGCCTGTATTCTATTTGAAGTAGATACAAATGGAATGATGAAGTAGCGCAGTGAACATCTATACTGAAGATAGTAATAATGCTGTTCATCCAGTTTGTAATTATTAATTATAATAAAATACATACTGTATCGGTAACGAAATAGACCATCATCTATCTTTCTCTCATTTTCGTTACAGTAACGTAATTGTAACGTTGTACTATTTCAAATATATCAAAAAGATATTTATATTGTAGTATCAACATTTTGGTCATGTAGATTTCTCACTATACTGAACATTATTTTCTATAGAAATCTATATCGTTTTGATTTTGCAACAACTTTCACATTTCTTGTCCTTTTATACAGTGTGTTATACAATAGAAACATTATTCAACGTCGAAAGAAATACGAAATATATTTCGCAAGTTTTATGTCCATCTGTGGAAAAATATTGCTACAGTATGCTAGAATCAGTTAATTTTTCTAGTTTTTCATATTAATGACTATCAACCAGCATAGAGTAATAATATAAAACTTTTGAGATGTTTAAAATTAAAATGGTGATAGAATCGAAGTGCAATAGTAGAGGTTTCATGCATATCACTGCTAATTAAAAATTTTTTTTCTATATTGTTAGAAACACAATTAGAACAAATCAACTATGGTGCCACCAATCTTTGAACTAGTCGTTTGTATAACATCTTCAGCACTTTTCGATTGTACAGAGCTACGTGAAATTTGGAAACGTGATGGATTTGAAATATTTAAGGAGCATCAACGTGCTAACCTTATGGTACCTCTTCAACCTGGTGCCGGTTATTCTCTCGTTCGATCATTGTTAGCATTAAATGAAGTTGCTAAAAATCAACTGGTCGAAGTCGTACTCATTTCTCGAAAAGATAGTGATTCTGGAGAACGAATACGACAATCTATCTATTATTACAAACTACCTATTACACGTATGTCATTTACTGGTGGTACAGATGTCACAAAGTACTTGTCCGCTTGGAAATGTGATCTTTTTCTTACTGCCGATGAAGATCAAGTACGTACAGTATTGTCTGGTACTAGTTCTGAAGCATTTACAGGCATTGCAGCAGCATTAGTATGCAATATAGTGGATACAACATCAACTATCCCTTCTAAACTAATACTAGTACCTGAATCTTCTCACGGTCAACAATCTAATTCAAATATTAACGCGACAATATTGCCGTCTGAAATAAATACATCAACTAACTCTGATTTAGCTGCTCCATTGGCTTCTTTATCATGGCCAGAAGGTCAAGTTCGTATTGCTTTCGATGGAGATGGTGTACTTTTTTCAGATCAAGCAGAACGTATCTTCAAAACCGAAGGACTTGAAGGATTTTTCGAGTTCGAACGTAAACATGACCGTATTGCTTTACCAAAAGGTCCTATGCAAGTATTTGCTCTTAAATTACAAAAACTTCGTCAATCACTTGGAGACAATCATAAATGGAGAATACGTACGTTTTTAGTTACTGCTCGCAATGATGTCGGTAACATACGAGTATTTCATACTCTTAAAGAATGGGGTCTTGAAATCGATGAAACACATTTCTTAGGTGGTTTAGATAAAACACCATTCTTACAATCAATTAATCCAGCAATTTTCTTTGATGATTCAAGAGAAAATATTGATCGAGCTAAAACTTATGTTCCATCAGCACAAGTTATCTATGGTATCAATAATCTTGATCCTGATATTCTAATAAAATCAACATCTATCGAAAGCAGAAACATACAAAATGATCATTCAACGTAAAGAATATTGGTTAATGATGCACTCAAGTTTATAATTTTATTTTATCTGTTTTTGATTAATTTTGTTTTTCTTTTCAATCTTTTATTATAATAACATTATATTTTTTTTCAGATTTAATAGAGACAAGAAAATGATTAGAAAAAAAACAGAGTATTCGTCATACATATTTGAATAGCTTATGAATATAATTATTTCACAGAACGAATATTAGATTTTTAGAGAATTCTATCGCAGAAATTCTATTGAATTAGATTTGGGAACGTGTTGTACGAAATCAGCATGGTTTGAAAAATATTAAAACTCTTCATGTACTAACAGATTCAAACTTATGAGGAAAGTCCTCCAAGTGGTGACTTGCTATTTCCTCGAAAGATACATGATTGATGTGCGACTGAAGCTGTTCGAGGAACGAATGTTTTTTCGAATCCTGGGCAGATCCCAGGGGGAAAGTCTCACTTTGAAAATTTCCAAAACTCGATCGTAGGAAACACTTCTAGTGGCGCCTTGATACCTCTCAGACAGATAAAAGCAAAAAAATCATGAACAAAAAAATGACCTTATTTGCAACATGTCCTTTCCACATTTAATTGTAATGCGCTCGCGTATGTAAACATTATATAGTGTATATTTTTTCATCGTAACGACAGCACATGCAAAGAAAAGTCAAAAAAAAAGGAGAATATTGAAAGAACGAAAGAGATGCGACGATGTGCACACTGATGATAAAAAACTACCTACCTGATGAAAATGTCATGCTTCGCTGATTCGCGTAAACACGTTGAAGTGGGAAAAAAACAAGTTATTTCGTCAACGAAAAATACGAAGCAAAATTGATTACGAACACACAAAACAAACTCGCACACTCCAGTATTACTCAATACGTAAGTACGTTTAATTTTTAACATTATTAGACTAATGATCAAATTCAAGCTGAAAGTCCAGAGTGACTACTAACGAGAAAACATGACGGGATATAGAAATGGGGCATTTCAATTGCCAGAAATCGATTTCAAGAAAGGGTGTGGGTGTGGGTATGCATATGTGTGTGGGTGTAGTGTGTATGTGGGTGTGAGTGGGTGTGGGTGTGGGTGGGGGTGGGGGTGGGGTGTGGGTGGGGGTGGGGGTGGGGTGTGGGTGTGGGTGGGGTGTGGGTGTGGGTGTGGATATTTTCATTCACGCACACCCACAGCCACACCCCACCCCACACCGACACCCTCACACCCACACTCACACCCCGCACCCGTATCCATACCCACACCCACACCCACACCCACACCCACACCCACACACCCACACCCACACCCACACCCACACCCCAAAATAGCAATTCTCGGAGTCGGAGTCGGAGTCGGGTTTCGGAATAAAAAACCTGATTTCGCACGTTTCTAATTCATACCCGCCCTATGTGAAATAGTGCTGATCTAATCAAAAATATTTCAATAAATCTCGCTTTTCTCGTATGAGAAATATTTTTTTGATGATTTATCTCGTTGTTTTAATTCACTATTTCGTTCAAGAACTTGTCATTATACTATCTTCATGAAAATAAATTAAGTCTATAACTGAAATTAGAATGATAGATCATCATATGGTTAGAAAATTTCGTGGATTTGAAAACAAAAACAGAAACATTAGTCAGTCTAATTTGCCCTGCAAGTCAGACTAGGCTGAGGGTGTGGGTGTCAGTGTAGGTGTGATCCTCTTCAATGACCCACATGCAAACGCACACCCACACCCACATCCCATATCTACATGCATACTACATCCACACCCCACACCCAAACCCACATTCCACACTCACACACACACCCAATCTCATCCTATTTGAAATAAATCCAGTGTGTTTTTCACTATAGAAACGTTAATAAATATGAAAACATACAACAACAAAACAAAAAATGTAAATGAAAACCAAAATAATACGAGCAGTCTATGCAAATTGAAAAGAGTGTTGAAGAAAAAAAAAATAAATGATAAAGATACAGAACTACAAAAAAAAATAATAGGAGAAAAGAGAACGAAAGAAAAACGAAGACGAAAACAGCAAAGACAAAAATATTGTTGTAAAAACAACTACTTGTTACTAAGTTTCTATTCGCTTTGAAATAAACAAATTTGATTGAATAATAAAAAAGAATTAAGCAAAAGGAGAGCACCACTTTTACAAAGTTCTTATCTGCATAACTAATAGTCTATTTTCGAAAAAAATTATCAATCTCACATCATACAGAAATATGTATTAATATGTGCAGTCCTTTTTGAAATTTCTTTCTTTCCGAAGAATATGAGTTTTCTTCTTATTTGTAATTATTTTCTATGTACTGTTCATATCGACCGTTTTAATGTAGCTTTGGGTGGTCCTCGTCTATAGAATGCGCAAATAACAAAAAAAAAATAAAAAAAAACAAAAGATAAGCGGAGGTTGCAAGAAGAAAGGTAAAAAAATGTCATTCATAGAGTGCGCAAATA
>CAJNOL010001444.1:47810-59165 GCA_905250125.1 Rotaria sordida | reverse complement strand
TTAATATTGACTTTTCGAATTTTGCAAAATAATGTTTATTCAGTTTTTTCTTTCTTCCATTTGTTTTCAAATGAAATATTTTTTCTGCTTACGAAAGAAGAAAAAGAAAAAGAATTATTTGCATAGCCTACGGAAGAAACACTTTATTGGTAGTTGCGAACACCTACTTTACTTCTCTTATAAAAGAAAGTGCACGTGGTTCTCATTTTCTTCTGAGTAAAACATTCAATTAGTGGAAACATTTCATATCATACTATGAGTGATCGATCTAACGATTTACGACAATACATAAAATACGATGATCATGTAGCAAGTCCAAGGAGAAGTACGTTAAATTTGTGTGTGTTTTTTAACTGAATTTTTTCAGAAAACTTTACAAATAAAATAATGTAGGAACTGAGTTAAATGATCGTATGAACAATGCAGATGTAGCTCATGACAAAATATCAAAAGTAAATTCCATGATTTGTTGTTTTTATCATTTCGAAATATTGTTTTCTAGGGTACACCCCTGACTATGATTATCGATGCTTATCATCAACCTCCTCAAATGATCGATATGGAAAAAGTTCAGAAGGATAAATATACACTTATGATTTCAGTAAGCGTTTTTGTATTGAAGAAAGCACGATTAATATTATTGTTTTTTTTTTGAATAGCCATTCAGATATGATCAATTATATCCTAATCATGAACCAAGGCCGATTAATGATGGTCACTATATCGATCGATGGAACAAAAACTATGTTCGAATGCCATGTTCACCATGCTATACCTTGGTAAGTTAAAATAATTCTAATAGTTTCTTTAAATTAATTTCTATTAATAGGGGAAAAATAGACAGCCTATATGGACAATGATTTCTAATCAGTTAGCCAATCTGAGAAAAAAATGTGATAATAAAATAGCCACTGTTGAAGATTTAAAAGTAATTATTTTCAATTTATATTATAATTTCAATAAACAAAATATTAAAATAGACAACAATTGAATTCTGTACTGGACATCATTATGATATGTATTGTCTTGAAACACTTATTAATAAGGTCAATTTTGTCTTTTAATTGTAAAATTTAATCTATAATCATTTATAGGTTTATACAAATAGTGAACGTATTCATTTTATGTCGATTGTTCTATCAAATATTTGTAGTCTTGCACTTAATGTTGATAGAATTTGTAGTCGCGTATTGATTTTTGTCTTGTTTTGTTTTCATATTTGAAATATACAATATTCTAGTCACCACCATTATTACGTATTGGAACAACTCATTCAGTTACAATGTCACAACTGCAAGCTGCTTCATTATTAGCTTGTGCATTTTTTTGTTTATTTCCATATCGTTCTAATAATGAACAGAATGATGAATATGAAAATTTTCAAGATCCAAATTTTAATCAGTAAAAAATACATCGTAAGTCGTTTTCTAATCTATAATTTATTGGTAATTTTCAAGATTATATCGATATGGACCACCACAGAAAATAGAAAAACTCAAATGTATTTTACATTATTTTCGACGTATCACAAATAAAAGTGAGTGTAGAATTATTTCATTTCTTTCTCTGTTCTAACATTGCTACAATTTAGTACCCAATGGTGTAATTACATTCAAACGCTATTCATTACCTGATAATTCCTATCCGAATTGGTCAAGTTCAATAGCAAGACTCTGTGATATGCATTTGACAACGGGTAAAAAAATTGAAGATGTAAAATATACTTTACAGGTAAATTGAACTATTAGGTTTTGTATACTTTTAATTCTTTGTTTTATTAGGTTGATTTTGCTAATAAATATATTGTAAGTATCTAAAGAGCAAGGCTTGTTGGTTTTCTTTTTTACTACTAAAGTATTTTATGAAAATTAGGGAGGTGGTGTTTTAGGTAGCGGTTGTGTACAAGAAGAAATTCGTTTTACAATTTGTCCTGAAATGCTTGTTAGTTTACTTCTATGTGAAAAGATGGAAATCAATGAATGTATTTTTCTTATTGGATGTGAACGATATTCAACATACAAAGGTTATGCTAATTCATTTCAATTTGATGGAAACTATGAAGATAAAACACTTAAGTAAGAAATATTTTCAATCAAAATTTTATAGAAGGTATAATCAAAATAGAGATAATTGGGGTCAAAAATGGTGTCATTTAGTAGCAATGGATGCTTTTTGTTTTCGAGATCCAATCGTACAATATGATATGAAATATGTGAAACGTGAATTAATCAAAGCTTACACAAGTTTTTATCCTCAAACAATGAAGTTCGAAAGAGCAAATATGTTCGGTATTGCTACTGGTAATTGGGGTTGTGGTGCATTCAATGGTGATAGACAATTAAAAGGTAAAATTTAATAAAATAATCAAATAAGGTATTATTCATGTATATTTATTTTTAGCAATTATTCAATTAATGGCTGCTTCGGAAGCTGGACGTCCATTAATTTATGCAGCTTATCTAGATAAAAATTTAGTTAAATCATTCTTTGAAGTTTATGAATATTTATTAAAACAACAAGCAACAGTACGAGATTTATATCGATATCTTGAACGATATTCTACTGAAAATAATCAAAGATCATTATTCGAATATATTCTTAAAACATCAATTTCGTCTCTTAAGTCGTAAATGTTGGCTTTTTTTGTTCCATTGAATTTTTGTTTCTTCCATGAGAATGAAATGTTCGAGAGAAGCAAAAAAGATAACGATGTACAATAACATGGTTTCTCTAAATCAATTTAAATATGAATGAAACTATTACGGTTGAAAAAAGAACATAATATATTTTCATTGAAAAATGTTTTAGGTCTTATTTTAGCCTAATTATATAAAATATCACAATGACTATTGGAAATTTTTACTTTACTTGAATCTTTTCGTTTTTTCTACTCCTCTCTAATTAACAAAGAAACGATCTTTTACACTTCTAATACACGTGTCTTCATCGAATGATTTTTTTGTGGACAATGAATCGAAAACTTTTTTGTCTATACACTGCACGAAATCTCTCTAGATTGAATAAATTTAGAAAAGCTTGGTCCTACAGAGAGTTTCTAATGAGCTGCTTAACAAGATCCAAGAGATTTGTAGACTATAAATGAGAATGCTGCATGAAGTCAACTAAACTTTGCCGAAAATTGAGTTCTAACAATCATCTTACCAAAGTCTATGGACATGAAAGGAACTCGAATTTGAATTTGACTCCGACTTTGTTTCGTGCCTGAATGCCTCTAGAGTAGATATTATTCGAATCTCCAAAATGCATCATTTTGTACAGCAAATACCAGAGAATAAAACCTACTATTCAAAAAAGTTTTGTATATTAAAACTGAATTTTCGATAAAAATTTTAGTTGACTTCGTACAAGACTCTATTATACAGCGATAACTGAAACAATTGTTCGTTAGCTTTCCGCTGTCCCGTACTTGACTTCTCTATCTCCTATTATAATTTCTCCTAGAAGTGTAAATCGATCGACTGAGCCATCAATTTTTTAATATATATCAGCCAACGCCACCATTGCTGAAGATTTCAGTCACGACACAAAAATAGATATTTTGCTTTTAAAAATTTCTGACATACTAAATCAATTTTTGGAGATATTACCGTCTAGTTTCTTTTCAATAAGTTCTCTACCATTGTTTTCTCTCTTTTTTCGAAATTAAGGAAATTTTTTTAAAAATTCATGGAAAAATTTCAGTCGTCGCCGATCGACGCATTGGCCTACATTTCTAGTTCTTTCGTTTTCTCCATCCGATATTTTATATTTCAACACTACACAAGAATAGAAATAACATTTTCATAAATAGAAAGTTTAATGTTTCAACCTAATATACTGAATTTATTTTTTTTTTTATTCTAAAAGACGGAAACGACATTATTAAATCATATGAATTTGTCGACACATGGCATCATTCTTTTGTGTAAATGTATAATCTTGACCAAGATAATGACGTGTACGATTACCAAACCATCGAAAAGCTTTTGTTCGTTTTAATAAATAAAAATTTTCCACATTATCACTAATAATAAAATCATTGAAAAATTTTTCAAATTAAAATTTTAATTTAACTTACTAAACTTTCGATGGTTTTATACTCATTTGCATACAAACATTAATTGGTGTATCAGAATAATCGACATCAGTTGTATAATCAACAACAACATCTGTACTTATTGTTACATTAATACCCGTTATAACAAAATCATTTAAAATATCAACATGACTACGTACACTAAGACCCGAACTAAAATAAAATATAAACATATGTCAATAAATAAATGAATAAATAAATAATTCAATTAATTACTAATAAAACAAACCTGACTCGAATAACTGAATGTGAATTTTTATTCCATAAACTTATAGATGCCATACCAGATAAATCAAGTGAAGCTGCACTTTGAGCTTCGTAATGAACAACAAGACCATTATGAAGATGAATATAACGAGATAAATCATGGACCATTATATTGCTCTAGAATAAAATAAAACGCTTGATACAACACAGCTCCTTTGGAATTGAAAGATAGAATTCATGTGTTCTTTAGACTCATTATATTAATTCAAAATGTGTAAAATGAAAAATCTTTCGCAGACTATAGTTATTCTTCAAGATAATTGATCGTCAAAGAATAGAGTCCACGGGCTCTGTCAGAGAAGCGATCCGTCTCATTTATTTCTGCATTTCGAACAGAATTTTTTTTCTACTGAGAAAAATCAAATACTGTACTTTTCGAACATTCACAAAGATATTCCAGTCATTGAAATTTTGATGAAGACTTTAAAGTGTTTTAGAACAATCTAAGTCTTATTGTTAATGCCGTTCAGGATCTTTTTCCGTCGCTGAGGAACTCTGGGAAAAGATTCTGACACCTATTGTCCTCGATGGCTAAGGTATATAATGGGGAACCGCAAACCTTACACTCATTATGTTCTTCGAAAATATATGTGAGTGCCACAAAAGACAAATCAACTAATCATTATTCTAAAATACTCTTTGATTGAAGTCTTACTTTAAATGCTGATGTAAGTTCTGATGGTGCACTCCAAACAGCAGACATAAATCCAGTAACTCCACTAAATAATATAACAGGTCGTAATTGCATATTTAAAAGAGTTATTCTTAATTCAGCTTGAAGATTTTCATCTGGTGTATCACTTGCTTTTCCATCATCGCTAACATAAGCTTCAAGTCCTGAAGCACTTACACCAAACTAAAAAAATCAATAATAATAATAATAATAATAATTTTTAATTCTTTTTCTTTTTTTGAACTTACAGATAATAGATTAAATTTATCGTCCTTATCATATTGTTGTATATGAAGATCAAAATCACTTTCACGTAAAGCTCCAAGACGACTCATTAGTTGTGATATTGTATAATAAATACCAAAACCAAATGTTTTTAAAAATGGTCGACGATAAAAATCTGATTGACCTTTATAAGCTAAACTATCATATGTTATATCAATTAAACCACCATCAAATATATATTTTATTTTTCGACTAAAATAAAAATTAAAAGAAAAGAATTCGATTAAATGAAATTGAATAAACAAAAAAAAAAAGAAAACATTACAAAAGTAATTCATCATTCTCAGCCATTGTAGAAATTAAACGCCACATATAAAGACCTAATTGATGATTTGTTTTATCAAGAGCTGAGAGCTAAAAAACATTAAAAAAATACTAGTGATCAGTTGTTGATGTTTTAATCTATCTTACAATTAGATTAACAAGATCACCAATTGAAATATCTGTTCGAAGTAAAAGTTGACCACAAAGTTGTCGAATTTGTAAATTTGTTTTTGGTCTTCCGGCTTGTTCATGATAAATTGAACGAAGAATATCAATAGTTTCTTTTGAAAATTGTTCAGGATTATATTGTGTTAATGCATTTAATGCTAACCAACATAAATTTGTATTATTACAACGACGAATTTCATCAACAATAATTGATTCATATAATTCAAGTTTAGCATTATATAATGATAAATAAACTAATGATTTTTTTTTCGTATTATGAAGAAGTGTTGTATATTTTTCAATAGCCTAAATTAATCATTCATATTTCATTTCAAAAACCAAAAACAAAAACACCTGTTGAATTTTTAAATTTTACAACAAGAGTCAAGCTACGAATCTATACTGAATATTATAAATGGTTCATAATGGAAACAATAAGATTACTATGTCGTGATGGACAAGGTGATGAGAATCGCAAAAAAAAACTTTATTTTTTTAACCAGCAATATACATAACTATCATCAAATGGAATAAGAAATATTGATCGTTTTTATAAATTAAATCATCGAAACAAATGTGCATGAATAGTTTCTAATCTGAGGCATAAAATCAATCGTATTAAACATCGAAAAAACGCATCAAACTTTATTAAAATTCGATATAATATTCTAAAATATTAATCAATTATTTATTCAAATTTGATTCTACTTACCGATGATTTTTTGTTTAAATCAAATAATCTATTAACAATAGCTCCTAATGTTAAATAAGTACTTTGTTCAAGTTGATTATCAATTGATGAAAATTTTGGTAAAAGTTCCTAAAGACAAAAAAAAATAAAACATTACAAAATCAATTTCAAAATTCAATTAATTAAATACCAAAATTTTTTCAAGTAATAAATCCGATGGTCTTGGTGTAAAAGCACTTGTCATAAGAAATGCTTCAATTAACTCAACTTTATTCTTTGAATTCATTGAACTATCTAAATATTTCAAAACTGCATTTAATGAAGCAGGTGTTTGTGCAGATACAAATGCTTCAATAAGTGTTAATCTATTCAATAAAAACAAAAAAGAAAACAGATCATCTATTTGTTTTTATTTTACAAAAATTATTTACTTAATTGTTTTCGAGGCTTTTTCAAGTACTTTATTTAATGTTGATTCACTTTGTCTTCTTGTAAGTGCAATTAAATGTAAAAATACATCACTTGCTACTCGATTACCAACACTTGAACGTGTTAATTGTTTATTATGATCTTGAATAAATTCATCAAACTAAAACATAAATAAAAATTAAATAGTATAATAAATTACTCGTATAAGGTACAAAAATTAGATTTTGTTGAATTACACATGAGTCGATAGAATTTACGATGCTGATTACGGATATATAGCTTTTAATTTTTAAGGCCATGTTTTAAACAAGAAATTTAACCCTTTGAGAATGGAATTTCGTTTTCAATAGGAAAGTAGTTCTTTAATCTATTTATTGTATTCGTCTCAAAATGACCACATAAAGGCCTTATGATAATACATCAAGATAAGAGAGAGTGAGAGATATCATGACGCCAGTGTATAGTAACAGAAGCCAAGGAGAACATCTGAGAGAAATCTAGATGACAGGAAGAAAAAGAAAAAAGATATGCATAAGATGGTACATAAGACGACTTATTGTCTTATAGGTCATAACGGTTAAAAGAATACCAAACATTTTCTTTACTAGACAACAGATGGAACAACGTATGTTCCGCCGTCTTCAATGGGTTAAAAAGAAACAAAACATCTCAGTAAAAACAAAAAATAACTATTTCTCTTGAAAATCAAAGATTGCTGTAACTGAAGTTGTTCTATTTGAATTCAGCATAAAAACTGTAGTATCTACATGAATTTGACGAAATTTGATCGCCATAATCCAGTTCGACTTGTTTCACAAGACTTACTTTTGTCTGGGCTGACACGTTGACTTCGCTGATTTATCGATTCATCACTCGAAAACAATGAAACACAAAGAAATTTCAAGAAGATTATTCTCGAGACATGATTTTATGATTCTTTTTCCTTGATATTTAATAGATTTCAATTAGAAAATTATGACTTTGATAAAAACTAATATGATATTCTAAAACAGTATTGAAAACTGAATGGATCTACGTGTATTTCAAAATTTTTTGCAACCTTTTTTTTTTCATCCAAAAATTTACTTCTAACCTCCTCTCAGATTGGATCAAAAAATAAATTTCATGAAAACTTTGTTTTTATTTTTGATTCATTTGCTATTTGAAGTTCTACTATCGTTTTATAAACTTGGAACTTGATTTCCATTATCAAAATAGCTTTTCGATGAAATTCATTTTTTTGATCCAACCCTGAGAGAAACCAGAGGTTAATTTTTCGACGAAAAAAATGTTTGCGAAAATTTTTCAAATATACATAAGTCCACTGAATTTTGGATGCTGATTCAGAATATTATATTGATTTGCATCCAAATCATATTTTTCTTATCGAAATCTACTGAATATTAGAAAAAAAATGGCTCAAAATCATGCTTTGAGAACAGTATTCTTAGGCTTTGCTTGAGTAGCCAATGTTTATATACTATTTTGAAGCTCTTGAAAAGTATTGTATAAAAAAAATAGCCTGATCGCTCATGAAATGGGTAGATAAAAAATGTTAATTATCATGAACAGTCCGGTTTAATGTGCATGTGCCAACCATGGACTATTTCAATTGACGTGTATACAACACAAATAAATACTATATGACTAATTCTACTAGGAATTACTTCCGGATACTTGCATGATAGTATGACATAGAAGATATTGAGTATCTCAACGGAGCCATTTTCAATAATTATTGTCCTTCCCTATCTTGTCTAAAATACGAACTTAAAAATTAAAAACTAAATATCCGTAATCAGCATCATGAGCTCTATTCACTCATGTATAATTCAATGAAATCTAATTTTTGCTCAACTTTTGCATTAGCAGCACTTTACCTTTTCACAATAATCATCACATGGATGAATTTGTTTTTCTGTTTCAAGTGAATGATATTGTTCAGATGTTATACCTAAACAACAATAAAATTAAAAAAAAATAAACAATACATTTCAAATATAAATTCTAATATTAACTTAAAACTGATTTTAATGCTGCATCTGAACTTGAATATACTTGATGTTTATCATTATTTATCATTTCAATAAGATGAACACTTAATCTAATAAAATAGATCACACAATAAATATAAAATTTAATAACAAAACAAAACCAAAAAATCTACCGTGATATGACACGAAATCCAGCTATTTGAGGAATAACTAATCTTGGTAAAGCCATATCCGAACATGATGCTGTTTTTATTGTTGAGTTATCAAAGTTATAAACACATGTTGATTGAAAATCAATTGAATAATTTAAAACTTGTTTTGCACTACTATATTCATCCTTATATTGAATATTTGAACATTCAGTTTTATCTTTTACAAGACGATCTTCATAAATTCTATATTCAGTATTACATTTTCCTAATGTATCTATTTCTGTTGTATTATCTTGTTTATATTGAAATAAAGATATAATTCCTTTTTTTAAATTAATAGCTGCTAAATTATCATTTTCATTAAAATAAGTTAATGATACTACTCCTTGATCCCATATAAACATTGCTGGATATCTTGTTAGAGTACTTAATGCTAAACAATCGATCATACTATGAGAATTTGTTCGATTAACAAAACGAGCATCTTTTAACTAAAATTTAAAGAAAAATATAAAAAATAAATTTTATTTTATTTACAAAAGAAAAATTTACTTCAATTTTTAATAAATGTTGTTGTCCATTTGCACTACGCCAAACACTTGTTAAATTAAGGCGAGCATATAAATGAAATGCTGCATCAGTATTACGTTTTATATGACTTTCTTCAGAACCTGCCCAAATTTTATGATCCATATGAACATCAGTTGCATAATGATATATATAATCAATATTTGATTGAAATCCATACGATTTACTAATAGTTTCATTGGTTTTTTCTGTTTATAGAATGAAAAAAAGAGAAAAAGTAAATATTCATTTTATTTTTATTTTTTTATTTTTAATTAATTAATCTTTCATACCCGTAGATAATGAATAAGCTGGTAAAAATAATAAAAAACAAATGATCATGAACATAGCCATGAATAATACGCGAACTAGAAAGAAAGAATGATCAACACTACAAATATATGAATACAGTAGAAAAAAAAATTTCTCCGTCGACTTTTTTTTTTTTCTTCTTTATCTCTTATATATAAATGATTAGAACGCGTATGTATTTTATCATGGTCCTAGTTGATATTCAGTGGATGTGTTGTTAGTGGTAGCGATAATACAAATATCAGCCAATGTATGAAAGCCAGCAATCATAAGTTATAACGGGCAAAAAGAAAAGAGAGAAAAGTACAACAAGGAAAAGTCGTTTCGTTATAAGATAAATAAAGATAGTTTGGGAAAGAAATAGAAGAATGACCCGAACGTACATACATACATATATATATACATTATAAAAAAAAGAATTAATCAAGATAAATTCGACTGAAGAAAATAAATAATGTTTAGTTTTTATCGAAAATCAATCGTAAATATAGATTACGATTTCTCACGCATAGAAAAAGATAACTATATAATTGATATTTCAAGTCAAGACGTCTTTTATACATATACATAATGGGTGCGGTAGAATAGATGAATCTCTTAGTATCTCCACCATATGTTATCGTTTCGGACTGAACTTTTTCCAAAGGATGCAGTATGAAATTATTTATACAATCATTGGAAAGTATTAGTTGAAAAGATAGAAGCAAAAAATTATTCAATAATTACCGTGACTATGTATTGCTAACAACTTGCAATCATCAATTCTCAACATAACTTTCAGTTTCTTTTTACTAAAATGAAATATACTTGAATTTATGTAATATATGAAAGAATAAGTTTCTCTTCGAGCTAATAGTGTATTTGTAAATACAACAATGTTGAGTACAAAGACGTTTTTTCTTTTAAATCTGAAAAATAAAAGAATGCGCGTTTTGCATGAAAGATGTTTATAATTATGAAATAGAGTTTTTCAAACTTTATAAAACGAGCAGTAAAGCTTTTTCATATTTTTTTTACATTGTCAAATAAATTTTTGTGAAATATGATCTAAAAGAAGTGTTGAAGCGTAGTGTTAGAAATTTGGACCTCCCCTCCCCCCACAGGTCGTGACAAACGCTATTGATATACACTCAAAGACCGTATATCAAAAACGTTTCGTTCTAATACATGAAGTACTTCGTTATTGCATTTCTGGAGGATTAAGTAAAAGTATGGTGAAGAAATATGTTCCAAAAAAGATAGAATAAAATCATCTTCCTGTGATTAGCAACAGCAGCTGCATTGTGTTTCACATATTAATTCCACTGAGAATAATTTTTAGACGATTTCTACTCGGTTTTTTTGTATTATTAAATTTCAATTGAATTGAACTATAGTTCACTATCAGATTATGGCAACTAGTTATGATTTTTGTAGGAAAATATAGCGGTCTGTCTTTTATAAAATGATAGATGATA
>CAJNOL010001444.1:0-47710 GCA_905250125.1 Rotaria sordida | reverse complement strand
TATATATATATGTAATTTTTTATTTATTTTAATGTCAACTATGAAGAAGAATCTGTAATAGAGTATCACTTGAAATTCCTTCGATTCTTTTTCAAGTATTAGTCGAGAAAGATACTCGGAAACTCTTATAAATACGATATATTTATCGAAATATTGAATGTCTATGTCTCTTGTAATTGTTCACTTTCTTCTGTTCTTGTCATTATTAATTAATTACATATACATACACGCGAATCGGAAAACTAATATGCTTGCATTGTCATCAACTGATTTATGTCGATTAATCTATTGATATATTTTGACAGCACAACAATAGTATTGTAAGTTTCTTTCTTTTCTTTTTTTTCCTTATGTCTTTTCTTTTTTCCGTCTGGTTCCATCATAATTCAAAATTTGATGTCGTTTTCTTCGATTGATGACAAGAGAAAGTGAAGTGACCATTCTCTTTTCCGTCGCTTCAATCAACCGGGCATGTCATCCTGCTTCCTAGTCTCTTTTTCTTCTTCTTCTTCTTCTTCTGTTGATAGACAGACAACTTTATTCTATGTTAAAAGAGTGAAGTAATATAGAAAAAAATGTTAATCACAATAGCATCAACCAACGTTTTAAGGGTATGTTTCGAATGATACACGACTACTAATGATAATGCTATTATATCTGAGTATTCACTTTTATTGACATCATTAATCATAACTAAAAAGCATGAGTTAGAAACTCATTTAAAGACAAAAAATGAAATAGGATTGAAATCATTTTTGTAAAAGTCACCTTTTTTCTTTTCTTTTCGAGTGATTGAATCAATACATAAACCATTTGAAAGTCAAGTGCACCTACATGATCTGGTTATCAGATCGAATTAAGAAGAAAAATCGAACTAAGTACACATACTTTCGACAATGTGCTGATTGAGATAAACAACATACGATATAAATCTCACCGATAGCTGGCCGTTCTTTTTTTTTGATCTATGAGCGGAAATATAATGCAACAAGACTCTATTAGCTGGTCACTTTATCTATCTCGAGGCAATACATACTAGAAATTCTATTTCCTTGTCGTTTGCTTTCGTCTGACTAGTCTTTACTTCAAACTCGATTATTATAATAAGAGTAGTCATCAAACATACTCCAATTTATATATACACCTGTATGAAGAAGAGACCGATGAGAATTAAAGTAAAAGAAAATGTCAAAGTCGTATTCTTCCTTGTTCAGTTGAACCTTTGAGGTAGAAGAAAAAAAAACTGTACTATTCCTTTTTTTTTCTTTGATTGAGGTCAATCGATGTGTATGTTTGTGTCCGCGATGAGAGAATAAGATGAAGGAGAAGAAAAAGAAGAAGAAAAAAAAATGAGAACGAGAGTAATAACAATGCAATAGTTTTGTTGATGAGAACAACTGAATTACCCTTCCCTTTCATCACATTTTTTTTTATTACACATTCCATTACATTCACATGTGAGTTGATAGAAAGAATAATAACAACACCTTTTCTAATCGAATCAATCATAGCTTATAGGCGACTCTTTTTTTTTCTCTATTGTTTATTTATATTGAACGGTCAACATGAGAATTCAAGCTTCGATAATGATACTAACATATACAAGTCGCCTCGATCAAACACATACTCGATACCCTTATAGACTAATTGACCAGAGATAAATTCATCCTGTTAGCATTGATTTTTTTTCTCCTCCTACTTGTTTTGTCTCTCTTTCTCTCTCCTTCTGTCTCATCTTTGATTTTATTAAATAGGATTATAAGAGAAAAAATTTTCATTTTTGGCAGTTTTTCTTTAAGATAATTGTCCGTTTTCTAAATGTTGTACGTGATGCAATTTTTTTTTCTTGTTCGCTCTCTTATTCTCGGAGTTATATTAAGTCAAAGATAACTCTACATTGATCGATGACAATGCATATAGCACTAGATCGATCATTACTATCCAATTCTCCGAGCCAATTATATTTTTCAATAGAAACCTATGTAGAAGAATTTCTTTTTTTTTTTGTTTTTTTATAAATAATATATATATATACATATGTATATGTTTCTTTACTAATTCAGTCGAGCATGAATCGAATAACATCAAGAAGAACATTAATTCATCATAGATTTCCTATCGAAAACGAGTGACGAAACAACAAGTGTATATACCAGCGTAAGTAATGATGTAATCGAACAAGCGGCGTGTCGCATTTAGATCAGTCGAGCGACAAAAAACGAGAATATATGTGATGGTTTGTGAATAAGTTTACTAATATATATTATATATAGATAAAAAGCGAAAAGAAACGAATAGAAAAAAAAGAAAGAAAGAAGTTTCATGTATTTGTCAAGGTTAATTATATATTTCAGATATTCAATGGAATGGATTTATATTATTTAAATTTACTATTTAGTCTTTTTTTAATGTTAATTAATTATTCATCAATAATCAATGCATATGATTTTCAATGTTTAACATGTGACAATTTTGTTGATGGACCTGGTTGTGGAGAATTTACAAAAGAAATACCCGTACGAACATGTAGAACATTTTGTTATTTTGCTATTATAAATAATCGTTCGTTATTATTATCACCATCATCATCATCGTCTATATCTAAACGTGAACTTCTTCCAATACCATTAACAAGAGCTATACGAGATTGTTCACCATATGATGATATGTCAATTGAAGGAAATATTTTACTTGAATCAAAACTTGGTTCATTATCATCATCATTATCATCCTCTCATATTGATATAATTATCATAAAACGATGCAACAGTGAACAATGTAATAATGATTTTTATGTAAAATCGGACGAATTTCTTTTCGGAACAAGTTCATCATATCGGCAAATATCATTTCCACTCCTGTTTTTTTTGTTTATGATTATTTTTTATTTTAAGAACATGTTTTAAGAAAGAAAAGAAAAGAACATTAATTTACGGTTTCCTCTTTCTTTTTTTTCAAATAGAGAGATAGATGAAAAGCTTGAATGCATTCATTATTGTGCTATGTGCGGTAGACGAGAGCGAACATACACACACAAAAATATAATAATAATCATCATCATCACTGATGTGTCTATTATCAGAACTCGCCGCCGATCATCTTTATTTTCCTTTCCTTTGTAATGCGTCAACAAGTGAAATGAAAAGATATGCAAATGACTATATATATATATGTATATGGTCAACCATAAAGACCACTTAGTAAGGGCGTATATAAACCTCCTACTGTGTGTTTAATACCATATGTTAAATATGTACTTACATTTCTGGATTTTTAATGCCTTTTGCTAAAGCCATATCACGATAGGTTTTACAAGCCATTAATAATGATTCTGTACCACCAGATGTCATCTAAATAAAGATAAATGACAATGTCAAATATTTAATTAAAATTCATTTACCGTTCCACAAACATTTTCATCACCATGAAACATAGTTGCTACACATCGTACAACTTCGGCTTCCATTGTTCGAATATCAGGAAAAACATCAGCATGAAGTGGATTTGTATCACCAAATAAATTAAAAGCCTTAAAAGAAAAAAAAAACAAATATTTATATAGAAAAATTTTAATTTCATTAATCAATTTACTGTAGTATAGATTTCGTTTGTATCCGATTTTGATAATTTGTAAACACAACCAGAAACTTTACCAGATGAATAACTAATAGTTTCAAAATTTCGATAATTTTCAAGTTTTCGAATAAGTTCATCCTAAAAGATTTTTTCAAAAATAAGAAAATAAATTATAGATTTAATGAATCAATAATTTACTTTTGCAAGTCCTTTTTCCGGTAAAGCTTTAGCAAATTTATGTCCTTGAATACTTTTTGCCATATCAGCATAGACTGATTTTAATGTATCATTACGTGCTTTAGCAATTTCACGTTGTACCATAGGTATATGACGAGCCAAACGAAATATTGTTTGTTTAATACGCGTAGGAATGTCTAAGAAAATTTATATCAATTGTTTTTTTTTTGTATTAATAATAAGTTATTCACAAAAATATTTCTACATGTTTAATAAAAAAATTTATCAACATAAGTTCACAGCTATTTGCTTAGTATTTAGTAGGATTTCAAGGTCAATGTTTTATTTTTAATACTGTAGCCAAGTAAAATATTATTCTAATTCTTGTTCACGATAAAGTGAAAATTATACTGGACTATATGAAGTAAAATTGTCATATCAAAAGTTAATCAATCACTATTTTTCTTAATTTCTCAATATGTTAAAGTTTATTTTCAAAACTAAACAGTAGACTTATAGAAATTTAAAAACGTTTAAAAAGCTGTTAGCGTAATTTCTGCGAAATTAAAATGTGAAATATGATGCAGCTGCTCTTGCTAATCACAAGGAGATTGTTGTATTATATTTACTTTGGAACGCATTTATTTACCATCCTTTTACTTAATCCTCCAAAAATGCAATAAGGAAGTACTTTATATATATTATAACGGAACGTTATTGATATACAATCTTTGATCATTCATCAACAACGTTTGCCACAGTCTCTGAATAGTGTCTGTCACGATCTGTAGTGGTGCAATTTCGACCCTATATATTACAACATTTCTTTTAGATCTTGTTTCACAAAATAACGCAAAAAAAAGTCTTCGCGATTAGAGATATGCAAGAGCAAGTTTTTGGAGTTTCACTCTTGAATTAGAGAGAATTATTCTACAATTTATTTGTATCACATCTAAAAAAATTCTTCAATACTCGGTTTCTTTTTGATTTGTTTAGTCGAGGACTAACACTTTTTTAGATCATCTCTATTAAATTATGTGTTCATTGATATGATTTACAAAAGTGTTAGCCTTAGAGAGTATCAATCATTATAAGTGTTGGAGAATTGAAAATTTTTATGCATATATTTCGTCAAGAGTATAGACCCGAGACACAATTCCGGTTCAATTGTTTAAGTATAGAGATAATTATGATGAATGACATCTATCTGTGCATTAAGCTTTTTAATCTGAAAAGGACTGCCTAGTCAATTTTGCACAACTTTCTCAGCGAATACATAATTAATTCTTGATGTTTTTGAATAGAATTGAACTTCAGTCTATGGTAGTTCTTTATTCGAAAGATGAATTTATTTGCTCGAATATTGGTGTCTCTGAACCCCTCTCCCTCATCAACATAATGTTCATAGCTATACTATTTTCCATCAATACGCAGTTGGTTTATGAAACTTGTACGCACTAATGGATAACTGTAGAGGTAACTTTTCTAAGAGTTTGAGCTTCATTCACTAAATTACTATTGCATTCTCGTCTCAAAAAGGTACTAGATGATTTTTCTCTACATCAACAGTCACTAGAAAATGGCCACAATATGAGAGAGGGTTAATGAACTTCAATGACATTAGTTGCATGGATAACTGGGATACAACGCTACATAATGATCCTGTTAGCGGATCTAGAAAGCTCATCTTTTTCGGAACTATGAAGTTCAAAGGCGATATAGGTGCCATCCATTGTAATTCTCTTTGTACTTATGCTACCAAAGCAAAATTGTGTCTCTGATCTACATTCACCTTTATCTACTACTATATCAGATAATTTGTTTAAAACCATACAATATTAAACTATAACCTTTAGTTTCAATTAGAACAAATTTTTTTGTCGCACTTCTGGTTTCAGCAAGTCTTCAAATCTTGGTTCTAGTATATCTCTATTCCCGATAAATATATATTATAACTTCATATATACTAAATAGTAGCAATACTACAAGAACAAATCGAAAAAAATTCAATGTTAAAGTGACAAGTTCAAAGCTGAAAGTCTTGACTAAAAATTGAGAAGAATTTTTGTATGCAGGATTTATCAAAAGAGCTTTATTGCTTTTGACTATATTTGTCACTCTCACTGTTATCTAGAGAGAAACTAACAAGAAAAATCTGAAAATAGTACAATTATTTGAGCAACAAATATTAGCTAAAGAACAGGGCTATATTAAACATTAACGAAACTACACTTGATAAAGAGGATGATAACTGATGTAGGATGTGAGAATCAGTAGAGAGTATTACACTCAGTACACGATGGTAGAATCGATAGAAAGCGTTATGAATCAACCATGGTTAAAGAGTCATAGATTCTATCTTTAACATGAAGGTCGCTTTGATATAATAGTGCGTCACTAATAGTGAAGGGGATTGATGAGTATTTTTTTTTTCTATCTCAAATTATATCTTCCTCAAACAAATATATTATTGTTAAAATTTACCTTCATCATGACCAAATAAAAATTGATAGAGTCCGATACCGCATGCGGTAACTACTGATGCCATTGCAATTAATTGTAATGGTGTAAATGAATCCAATAATTTATCATTTAATGATCGAGTTTTTTCATATAATAAACTTAATTGTGGCTCGTAATTATTTAATATTTGCTAAGAAAAAAAAAATTTCATTTTATAATAAAACAAAAACCAAAATAAAACTTTACTGTGTAAAACGGCCGAGCAGAACCCATGGTTGAGAAAGTCTGTTCTTTCAGAATAACTGTGTCTTATCTACAAGTAACACATCACAAATATAAAAAAGATAAGAGTTTGTTTTCGAACTGCAAACATGATATAACAAAAAAAAAGACACTTGACTTATATATTTGTCAAGCATATTTCATCTAATAATAAAATGAATCATATGGAAACAACTCGAACGATTATATACTAATAAAAAAAAAAAGAAGAGGAAAAATCTTCATTTTTATGCTCGATGTGCTATGAATCGAAGGGCGTTTTAGCGTATATTAATACAATGATATGCACACCTTGATGTAGAGTAAGCTTGAATAAATTTGAATACGGGTATAAAAAAAAGCAGAAGATTTGAACCGCTCGTGCAATATCGTAATATCAATCATGTAAAAAGAAAAAAACAACCAGAATTGGTCACTAAGTTACACATATCATATTCGATTAGTAATTTTGACAAATATGAGGTCGCTAGCAAACAGATAACAATTTTATTTTATTACTTATTTATAACTAAAATCACCTTATAAAATCATAAATGAAAAAAAGAACTCTTATATAAATAACTATGAATGTAAATAAATCCATATAAAATCCAAATGAGAAGAAACTAATTTCTAATGATCATATATATTAGATTTACTAATTCAATACTTATATTAATAGAAATTCTTTACAAGTTTCAAACTATCTAATTAACAATTTCTATGTCAACTACAAATCTTGAACAGGATGAATTGGTTACTTGTGATTTATGTAAACGACGTTATAATATAAATGTTTATAAACGACATATAAGTGAAAATCAATGTATTAAACGAAATCAACGTCGATTACCATTTGAATCAATAAAACAACGATCAATTCGAATTGGTGATAATATATTTTCTATTCAACAACAACAACAACAGCAACAACAGACAAATAATGATGTACAATTATCAAATAGTCGAGAGAAAAGAAAACAACAAATATCTAATAATAAAAATAATAATAATAATAATAATAATAATAATAAACAATATCAAGAAAAAATTCAACGAATTACACCATCTAATAATCGTCGACGAAGACTTGAACAAGCTAAACAATTATTAGAACGACGAATTAAATATAAACCACCATGGATTCAAAAACAATCTAATTTTACAAATAATCTTCAATCAAAACTAAATCGAACTAGTACAATTCTTCTTCAAACTCAAGATAATTTTAATAAGACTAGAAATCAAAGTTTGTCATCAAAAAAATCAACACAAAAATTATATTCTCATACACGACCATCTCCACCAACAACGAAATTTAAAAATGATGATTTGCCAATTAAAGGTAATTAAAAAACATAGTTTTCTATCAAAATTTAAAAAAAAATGAATTATTTCAGTATCGGATCGTTATATACACAATCATATTGTTTCTCAACAGCCGATTTTAACTCATTCTCCTAAAATACGAATATCACAAGTATCAACCACATTTAAATATCAACCAAATCGTATTGATCAAACATTTTCTCATGAACAAAGTAATTCTGCTTGTCAAACAATGCGTAAAGCATATACTTGGACACGTCCATCAAAGCAATTATCTACTCGTGATATTATTTCACCTATTCAAATTCCAACTTTTCATGAATCATCATCAGGTCCTTCTCATGATCAAATACCAATACTTATCAATCAAAATTATAATGATGATGATGAATTTGAACGTTATAGTCCAACACCACCATCAACACCAAAATATCAACAAGATAAAAAAGAATCAAAACATATTTCACCATGTATTAAACAAAATTTTATTCTTCATGAACAACAAACATTTATACGACCACTTACATATCAAAAAGCTAAGAGATGTGAACAACAGCAACAAAATGAAAGTAAATGATAGTTTTAAAATTCAAGATGAGACAATCAAAACTTTTCGCCAATACTTAGAAAACAAACCGTACAAAAGTTGACTGATACATTCATAGAGACTACTGGAAATTTTCTTTATGTTAGAAATAACTGACGAGAGAACTACCTAAACTGATATTCATCGCTTGAATTCATGTTGAATTCACAAGGAGATCTCGATAAAACGAGAAAAATCTTAAAAGAGTTCATGTCCATGGGCTTCTGGAGTCGAGCTATGACCGTTTTACTGAATTTTCCATTTAAAATTTCAGCAGAATAGACGATTCCTACAGGAATTCCACAAAAATCAAGTTTCCTTGAAAATTTAACATCTCGAATAAAGAAACATTCTTTTCGACTGAAACTTGCGCGATATTCTAAGAATCATCAAATTTATCTATGGGTGAAACTGCGTATTTTTGTTTTTCAGCGTATACCCAAGGTCGGATTGAAAATTCAGTAAAACAATCATAACTTCATTCTAAAGGTCTATGAAGACAAACTCTTTTAGAGTTTTTCTAGTCTAACCAAGATATCCTTGTAGTTCAAACAATGAATATGAATAGTATGAAGAAATCTGATCAACGAGTTTTATCATTAGAGCTCATCGGCTTCAAAACTTCGAGACTCGAATCAACCTGACGAGCTCTATTCATTATGAACACTGTCTTCTGTCTTGAGTAAGTCTAAAGAGTGCCCCTCGAAGTTCTGGATCTCAACAAAAATTAGCTTATATGTAAACAAAAAGTGGTGCCTTTGCAACTATATCAATATGAGTTCCGAGTATTTAGGACAATGTTTTAAATGACATTATTGGTTTTAATAATAATGATATAAACAGAAGAAAAGGAATAATTAGGGCATACGTACAGAGGATAGCCACACCCATATCTCATCCTATTTTCTTCTGTTTATATGACTATTATTAAAACAGATGATGTCTTTTGTTTACATATAAACAAATTTTCGTTGAGATCCAGGACTTATGAGACATAATTTATACTTCTAACAACTTATTATTGAAAAATATTATTTCGTTTCGCCTGTTTTTCTTGGATAAACATAACCATCATCATCCGAGACTATCATGTATTGATAAACATTGTTAAGTATTGAAAATGTCACACATTGTATAGTATTTTCAATATTCAAAAACAAAAAAACAAAAGATTTTTAATAATCGTATTAAACATTTCTTGTTTCAGTTCAAATATATCATCGTTCAACAAAATCTCCACGAAATCAAGCACATCGAAAAAATGTCCAATCAACTTTTCATTTACCACCAATAAATCATTCGTCACATCCAAAAATTAAACATTCTCCAACAATCAATCTCGTACCATGGCGTTAGAAAAACAAATCATTCATATTATTTAAAAAAGAAAAAAAAATAAACAACACATCGTCTGCTGTTCTTCCTTTATTTTACTTTCAAAGTTATTCATCTCTACTTTCTTGATCGTGTGTGTTTTTACACACTACAAAAAAAATAGAAATAAGTTAAAGATAATAAAAAAAAAAAAACTCTGTTTTTGCTTCTCTCTCTCTCTCTCTGTATGTGTGTCTTAGTTTTTCCACTTATACATTCTCTTATATGCGTTTAATTTTGTTCTAGAATCAAGAATAAGTAAAGAACCTATTTACAAACATCTTAAATATCCTTAATACAACAAAAAATAAGTTTTGATTCAAGTGCAGCATATATATGTTGTGGTATTTGTATTCGAAGAAATTTGCAAAGTAAAGTAAATTGTTGTTGTTGTACTTGTGCAAATGGTTTAAGCATTTTTTTTGGTGTATATGTTGGTAATGAACAAGAAACAAGTGCTTGACATAAATCATTAACAAGTAAACGAACATGTTCTGATAATTGATATTGTAATTGTGGTTGTAATTGTTGCATTAATTGTATAGGTAATGTTGATGAATTCATACCAGGTAATAAATAACATCGACGTTCTAATGTAAGTAAAAGTTCAATTAAAATAGTCACTGTATGAGAATTTGTAAATAAAACTGGATCAGAAAATGGACTTGATGATACAGTTGAATTTAACTCAAATAATTTTGATTTGATTTTTTCATCATAATAAATATAAACTTGTGATAATAATTGTTCAAATGTTGTCTTCTTTATATTAACTTGTTGTTGCATAAGACTAATCATATTCATAACAATTGGTTCAATATGAAATGTTGTTGGCCAACGACGTATCATATAATTTAATGAACCATATAAACGTATAAGCATTAATTCAAGATGATTTGTTATTGATGTTGTTGTTATTAAATATGGATATAAACGTTCAAGTAATATTTGACCTTTATTAAATTGTGCAAACATATCAGCAAATAAATAATTAGGATGATTTAAATAACGATCAATAATTGAATCAAGAATTGTTGATGATGGTGGTGTTATTGTTGTTGTACCATCTGATGTATTTGTTTCCGATGGAGTTTTACTTGGTGTTATAGGTGTATCATCATCCTCATCAAGACGTAATACATCACGATGAATATTTTCAATATTTAATAATAAACCTAACGTATATTTATCATGTGTTATAGCATTAGTTCGTGCACCTAATGCAAGTTGACCTATAGAAACAAAGATAATAAAATTTTATTTGAATATATTATATTTAACATTGCTTGCTGATTGAAAAGAAAGATTCTATAGATAGGAGTAAAGCTTATGTAGGTCCATGCGGGATGAACTCTTTTTGAGCAGTCCTGATCGTAATCACAGTAAATCTGATATGTTCCTGTCTTTGGCATGACGCCTTCCCTTGCTTTTGAAAACTATCCACGCAGCGCCTCTTTTTTATTCCGGAACTCAACCGCTTTGCACCCTCCTTCCTTCAGTACTGAGTTACGCTTTTGTCTATCGATTTGCAGTTTTTACCAATAAAAAGAGAAATATGAAACCAAACAGTGAATGCTAATTTCAATAGTCGAGATAGATGCACAGTAGGCATGGCTTATTTTCTATCAAAAAAAAAGTGAAATTCGTAAAAGAAAGATTTTTCGATGTAAAATGTAGGAGGGGATCCTTACCCATAAACTGCTGTCGGAAAATTTTTTATTTTAAAAATTAACAAATTATACATCATTCGATGCAGTTTTTCGTACTGATTTCAAATATATCCTTAGTTTTCCTTTCAAAACCTTTTGGTTGAGACAGCATGTATACTTTTTCCACCAGAGAAACTTTTAGAATAAAGTTTTTCATATAGAACAATAGAGCATGGGCATTTTTTTTAAATCGAAAATTCGGTCATTGGCCAAGGTATATTAGACATTAGTCAAATCGAAAAAAATATCACTTTCATTTTTTCATCAAACGTTCACTGTGATATGAACGCTGGTTTAGAAGTAGTTAAATTTTTGTTAAAGATTTACAAGCTCTTTTTTTGTAAGAGGATCCGAACAGATCTAGAAATGTTTACCGACAAATGTAAAATGTGAAAATATCTTTATTCAATTTACTGTCTCTATCAGGAAGTCATTTGATTGATTATACAACTTATAGAATCTAAAAAAAAAGAGCTTTGCATAGATCGAAAAAGTTTAACACTCTATTGACAAACAAATGGAATTTAAGCCGCCCACTCAGAAATCAATCGTAGGCCAGGCATATTCATTTTCAACTCAATATCACGATGTTTGTCTGCTAATTTCTTACTTTTTATTCGAAGAAAAAGGATGACAAGTTCAATACCTTGAAAAATGGTCATCTGTCTATAGAAGTAAAAACAATTGACTATGGTGGAACTCCTTCGAGAATTCCCAGATGTGTGATGAACAGAGAAAAAGATATCCCGCTTTTTTTTGAAAATAAAGGATATTTTTCAAGTAGATGGTGACAGACTTTTTAACAAAAAACAAATCCAATAACTTTTATTTTACAATAAATAAAAACATACCATCAAGATCGAGAATACATTTTGGATGTCGTGGAGTTGCTACTGATTGTTTACCAAGTTGTGTTGATATTGGTGATGCATATGGTAATGAATGTGCTGGATTAACATTACTAAATGTTGCTTGAATTGATGATTGAGATAAACGTTGCGAAAGTCTCAAAAAAAAAATAAACAAACAAATTAAACAAGAGTATATCTTTTATCATATAAATATTTACTCTTTTTCTTGTTGAATTGATTTTAATAATTGTAACACTGGATAACTAATATATTGTCCTCGATGTTCATGACGATTTGATTGATTACCATGTACTTGTTGCATATGACGTTTTTGTTGTGACCATTTATGAAAATAGTAATCCTATGAGCGAAAAAAAAAGCCAACCAATCAATGAATTTCTTTCGTATATATATATAAATAAAATTTTTCCATACTTCTTCTTGTGTTTGTGATACTTGATGAAGTTGAATTTTAACAACCCATTGTTTTTCACGATCAGTCATCATACCAGCAAATTCGTCATGACCAGAACCACGTCCTTGCCATGTATTAAGAAGTGGTGGTCGAGGATAATGTTTTGCTGGACGATTTTGTCTTGAATGACGTGATGATGATGATGGACTAACAATAGTATCAAGTGGTGATGATGGAGATTCAGTTCTACGATGTTGTTGATGATTATCAATAATAGGTATTTGATCCGAACGTTGAATTGCATCCATAAATTGTGATGACATTCCTGTATTACCAATAGATGGTGATTGAGAACGTGAATTATTAGAATTTGTTGCATTTGCAGCAGTTAAACGAGCTCGTTCCAACATTTCACCTATTGCCATTGAACGCATGGATGCTTCGCGTTGTTGTTGTTGTTTTTGTTGACGTTGAGCATATAACATAGGATTATTTAAAACTCGACTTGGATTTGCTTCATGATAACGATCATGACCATTAATATGCATGTTCATAAGCTATATGAATAAAAAACGATAGATTTTGATATTTCAATAGGATTTAGCATTTCTAAAAGCTGTGTCATTGATTTTCTTTAATAGTTATCAACCACTCCGCGAAATAGAAGATATTACGCGAGGGCTTCCATTATGTCTAAATAATTCCAGTTTTTCAAGCAAAGCCTCATGATTAGACAAGTGGCTACCAACAACCCCCGATTGCCTTCTACAACTGTTCAAGAACAGTCGCAAGTCGATGGCTCTCCAGACACTGAATACTAATGATTAAGAATAATCTCTAGAAACTATTTTTATTTTTTTTTGTCGAAGTCTGGGATCAGGTATTTGAACATCATCATAGATTAGCAAATATATATTCCTTTCTCTCACAATATTATGATATATTGTAGTTGTGTGAGTCTTCTATTGCGACAAGAATAACGGATCACATCTAAGTGTTTTCATGTCCATTCAGAAAAACACCAAAATCAGTTCTCCTTTTATGATGAAAATAGCTGGTTTTAATATTTTCCGAATGAACGCGAAGACGGAAATCGCATGCCGGTCATTTAAACGCATTTTCAAAAATTCTTGTCTGCTTATACATCAATCGGTTATGAAAAAGTCGGTCGTAACAAAAAACCACAAGCAGTATAAAAATCGAAGATAATTTTAACGGATATTTTTATATAAAAACGAAACTTTATTTATGCTGTTTGTGCAGTTATATGCATATATTAGATCTTGTACATGATTTCATTTCCGGGTGTTAACTAATCCAAGAATCTCAGCTTACAAAAGAACCTCGTCAAATGTTTTCTTTCAGTTTCAATAATTTTTTTTTTGTCGATAGATACTATATTGTGTTCTAATAAAATCCTAAAAGAATTTTGGTTCCTATTGAGATTTGATAAAACTATCGAATTCTTATTAGAACACTATTTAGTGTCCATAGGCAAAAAAATCATTGAAATTGGAAGGAAGTAGCTGACGATGTTCCCTCGTTATTAAATACGTAAAATTTCTTATAATTGTTAAATTTTTGTGAAAAAATAAAGATTTCTTACTCTGGCTGCTTGTTGTTGCTGTTGTAATTGTTGTTGTTGTTGTAATTGTATTTGTTGTTGTTGCTGTGCATTTAGAGCATCACGTTGCATTTTTTCCATCATAGCTTGAATATAAATAAGTCTTTCTTGTGGTGGTACTTGTTTATTAATTAACATTTGTTCAAATTGTTTTAATAATTGATAATTTATTTGTTGTTGTGGTAATGTCATTGGTGATATACGTGGAATTTGTTGTTGCTGTTGTGGTTGTTGTTGTTGTTGAGGAAATAAATTTATACGATTATTATCTTGTGCTTGTGATATAGCCATATTAAATAATGGATTTGTTGATGATTGTTGATTAAATGGACCTGGTCGACGATGTATTGACATTGTTGTTGAAAAACGCATTGGATCTTCACCTAATAAAGCATCAATTGATGGTTGTTGAGATTGATCATCATCATCAACAAGTGAAATACCACCGGTATCAGATACATCCGTATCAAAAAATGCGGGTAAACCACTTGATGCATTATCTCCAAGAAATTCCCCATTTTCTCCAAAATCTGATTTGATTTTAATTGTTTCTAAATCACAATCACCAAATGTTTCATCATTTAATACATCAGCTTCTGTATCATCTGATATTGTTGCTCCTGTCATCACCATGTTCAAATTATCATTATTAGTATTCATATTTGTTTTCTATAATAATTTGGAAGCACCACCGGATCAATTTTTTTTTTTTGTGTGATAATATATCAATGTCGACTTATATAAAATGGATGATGTAGAATAAAAAATATATAGGAAAAACACACGCACACACACTCAAACAAAAACAAACTAATAACCGAAAAATCTGAAATAAAAATCCAGGTAAAATTTCATAGAATAGGAAAAACAAGTGAATGAATAAATGAATGACTGAATGAATGGAAAAGAATTATTCTAACTGGTTAAATATGTTTCTTTTAGAAAACGTTTTTATGATTGGTCAATAAAATAAAAATACGAATTAAATTTTTATTTCATAATATTTCAATAAATTACATAAATTTTTCTAAAAATGTAATTATTAATAACAAATATAATTAGTGACATCTATTATTTATTAATGTTTTAAATTTCTACTAAGTCTAAAATTTATTTTTATAATATCTAGAAAAATATGAATACTATTAAAGAACTCGGACAACAAGTAACATCATGTAGAAGGGTCTCATAAAACACTACGATTTGAAAAATATTTTAACCAATGACAAAAAAAGTTGACTCTTAAATTTTGATTTTCTACTAATTGTATGGCATTCACATAACCTATTTAGAACAAGTAATAGAAATTTGGACGTTTCTTACACGTATATTTTAATGCATTAAAATAAACACTGTTTTTCTAAGAAAAAAAGAATTTACGAGGGAATGTCTTCAACTATCAACTTTCGATTTTAATGATTTTTTGCCTACAGGACACTACACTGTTTTCTCATAAAAGAATTTGGATTCCTATTGATATTGAACTAGACTATTGAATTTTTTTTAGAGATCCTCGGGGCCAACCCGACAGGCTCTATGAGAAAGTCTCTCGTTGATGATTATTAAAATTCGAATATAAAATCAAGTTTCTAGGATGATTATAAAAAATCTTTCGTCTTGATTTTAGATGGTGAAAAAGAAAATTGATAATCGTATACGTATATTAATTGAAAATGGAATAAAGTCTTTCAATCGTTCTTTGATCGTCATTGTTGGCGATAAAGGTCGTGATCAAGTAATGTTCTATTTCAATTTTCTTTTTCAATCAATTGAATTTTCTTTAGGTTGTTATTCTTCATCATATGCTTTCAAAAGCTCAAGTTAAAGCACGTCCAACTGTATTATGGTGTTACAAAAAAGAACTTGATTTTTCAACGTTCGTACTTAAATATCCACCATAGGAAAAATTTCTAAATTTTTTCTTCTTTTTTAGTCATCGTAAAAAACGTATGAAACAAATGCGTAAACGTCAACAAGCAACAGGTTCGACTGGTGTTGGTGGTGATGATGATAATCCATTTGAAGTTTTTCTTTCTTCAACACAAATTCATTATACATTCTATTCTGATACACCAAAAATTCTTGGTCGTACATTTGGAATGTGTGTTTTACAAGATTTTGAAGCTTTAACACCAAATTTATTAGCACGAACAGTTGAAACAGTTGAAGGTGGTGGTTTAATTGTTATACTTCTTCAAACAATGCGTTCACTTAAACAATTATATACATTAACAATGGATGTACATGCACGTTATCGAACTGAAACACATCGACAAACTGAACCACGTTTTAATGAACGTTTTATATTAAGTTTATCATCATGTGAACAATGTTTAATTGTTGATGATCAACTTAATATATTACCATGTTCATCAAATACAAGTTTAAATATAGAAGCATTACCATCAAAAACTGAAGAAAATAGTTTAACATTGGAACAAATTGAATTAAAAAAATTATGTTATTCATTAAAAGAAACACAACCGATTGGAAATTTAATTGAATGTTGTAAAACATTAGATCAAGGAAAAGTTTTATTAAAATTACTTGATTCAATAACTGATAAAGCATTTCGACATACATGTTCTATAACTGCATCACGTGGACGTGGAAAATCAGCAGCACTTGGATTAGCTATTGCTGGTGCAATTGCATTTGGGTATAAACATTAAAAAAAAATGATTTTCTCTAAGGATTTTTTATGTGATTCTTGAATTGTTTTATTTTAGATATTCAAATATTTATGTTACTTCACCGGCACCAGAAAATTTAAAAATTTTATTTGAATTTATTTTAAAAGGTTTTAATGTACTTGATTATCAAGATCATATTGATTATGATATACAATATTCATCAAATGATCATAAAGAAAAAAATATTATTCAATTAACTATTCATCGACCTAAACAACATCGA
Source organism: Rotaria sordida (assembly GCA_905250125.1). NCBI lineage: Eukaryota > Metazoa > Rotifera > Eurotatoria > Philodinida > Philodinidae > Rotaria > Rotaria sordida. Next base: position 30,429 of record CAJNOL010001444.1, on the reverse strand, counting down.
CAAGTTATTCAAGTATGTTTTATAATAAACACATAATGAAAATGATTTTTTTTTCGAAAAGAGAAAATTTGGTTCACTGTCTAAAGAATGGTTTTTTTTATGCGTTAGACATTTATCTTATATTTGTATTCATCAAATAGATATTCCTTTAATAGGTTTATAACGGCATAGAATATGTTATTGAATGCTGCAAAAACCATAGTTCTTCTGTTTGATGTTTTTTTCATTTCACGACACGAATATTTTATCAGCTCGTAGAAAAATGTTAGATTTTATTCAGTATGGTGTTTCTACGACCGTGTGAGCGCGCTTAAGTCGTATGCACTAGCCACTTCGGCTGTTTTCGAATTTAATTTAATAAAAATAATCACTAGTTAGAAGACTTAATCAATAGGAAATATGCTGAAGCATATTTAAATCGACTTTTTTTTTTTAGTAGGAATCGACCTCTTCAAGGAAAACAAAGTTGATAGAAAACCATTGTGTATGGTGAGTGCAAGAGCTCTACGTCATGCTAGCCTTCTGTTCAGAGCTGCAGTTAGTATTAGTTGCAGGGAAGATATCCAGCTAGTGAATCGATCACTGGGTAGCGCCCTATGCCGCAAGGTAGCCGAAAAGCAAGGATATTCTTTCTCCCTCTGATGTCTCTCACCTGGTACTCTTTTATGTGTCCTGCCAATTAGACCAATTACTGTATAGGGTGTCATCGATCCAGAGAAGAATCGATGTTCTTTATGAACTGCGATCAACCGTTACTTTTGGTGAAAAATCGACGACATAGGTGTTTGGATCTATAGATAAAAATTACTTAAAGGAATGTTGAACTATATGAAATTCTTCTAAGATTGACTAAAAATGATTGTTTCATTTTTTTTTCTCACTCGATTTTTAATTTTATTCAAAAATTCTATCAATTTAAACGATCGCTTTCTTTTCTACTAATGAAACAACAATTACTAATTATACTCGTTAGTGAGGTTCCTAACAAGATTTTAACTTGAAAATAGAAAAATATAATAATGAATTCTTTTGTGTCTTTTTTTTTCTTCAGTATATTCAACCGAATGAACCATCACGTCTTAGTCAATGTGAATTATTAATAATTGATGAAGCAGCAGCAATACCACTTCCACTTGTAAAACAATTATTAACTGGTGCAAATTATTTAATATTTCTTTCATCAACAATTAATGGATATGAAGGTACTGGACGATCACTTTCATTAAAACTTCTTGAACAATTACGAAAACAAAGTGCTGTTTTAACAACAGCAACAAAAACAACAAAAACAACAAAAACAACAACAAATAATCGTACATTAAATGAATTAGAATTAAATGAACCAATTCGATATGGTATTAATGATCCTATTGAATTATGGCTTAATAATCTCCTTTGTCTTGATTGTTGTCAAGATCCATCAAAATTCAAGTAATTTGAAAATTATTTCTAATAAACTAAGAGAGTATTCCTAAGAAACTGAGACGTTGATCTAAATTTACATTTTTAATATCTATGGAAAAGGCTATGGTCTAAACCTATCAGACCCAAATTTTTAGATCATTTCGATGTTTTATAGTAAAGTTAGTCTTGATCGGGGTTTCAGTATTACCTACCTACTATGAAGAAAATAGTGATTAATTATCTCATACATGTCTACTAGGATGAAACTTCCACAAGTCAAAGAATTCTTTCATACAATATATCAAACGATATATTATCAACAGTTGAAAAAAATGAGATATTTTAGATATTATATATTGCTTGTTTATTAATTCAACATGAGTGGGAAAGATCACAATTTAGCAGTCTATAATATTCGTTTGTTGACATTATATCTACTGCTATTTTTTAAAATCAAATGATGTCAAGCTGAGTTTTTGATATGTTATACAACTTTTCATTCGCTACAAAATAGTAAAAAATTTACTTTCAAGGCAATATGAGGCTGACACTATTAATGGATAGGCAAACAGCTTCAAGGAAAACAATCTCAGGCACTTTTCACTGTCATTCATTCATTTCGGAGAAATTAGAACTTCATCCTAACTAGAATAAAAAAAATTTTTTTTTTTTTGAAATTGTATAATAATTACTTATATTGAGAAAGCATGGTGTACTAGTAACAGCCATATGATTGAAGTTCATTCTCAACCGTTATCTGATATAGCACTATTCACAAGAGAACCTCTTCAGGTGTCAAAGTCGATCAAGGCTAACTTGACTATAGAACATCGAAATGAGTTAAAAATTTGAGTTTGATGATGACCCATCGTATGCATATAAAAAATTAAAATTTTGATCAATGCTTCGGTTCCTTGGCACACACACATTCTCTCTCTCTCTTATGAGCATTCTCTTAATTAATTAATTGATTTTATTTTTAGTAAAGTAACTAGTAGTGGATGTCCATCACTTGAATCTTGTTCACTTTATTGTATATCACGTGATACATTATTTTCATATAATGAATCATCAGAAAAATTTTTACGTCGTTTAATGTATTTATTTGTTTCATCACATTATAAAAATTCACCAAATGATCTTCAAATGTTATCTGATGCACCCGGTCATGATATTTATTGTTTACTTGGACCAATAATTGATTCAAATCAATTACCAGATATATTATGTGCTATACAAGTTTGTTATGAAGGCGATTTATCAAAAGATATTGTTGCACGACAATTAACACATGGACAACGAGGTTCTGGTGATCTTATACCGTGGACTATAGCACAAACTTATCAAGATTATACATTTGGAAAAATGTCTGGTGTTAGAATTGTTCGTTTAGCAACACATCCTGATTATCAACGAATGGGTTATGGAACAAAAGCCATACATTTATTAGAAAAATATTTTCAAGGACATATTGTTAATATTGATGAATATAATAATCTTGAGGTAGAATATTAAAATCAAATTTATTGAAGTTTAAATGATTCGTTTTTGGTCTCTGACACAGACACATTGGCGCCACTGTTCGTTGAAGTACTGAAACATACCGCTACAAAAAGAGTATATTTTGATACAGTTGAGTGAGAACGGATGTCGTGTCAATGACTCACTTGTCAGTATTTACATCAACGTTGGACATACCTAATTTTTAGTTTTATGTGTGTTAGCAATCTGAAATCTATTGAAATTATTTCTCGATAAGGATTTAATGAACATTAACATTTATTCAATAAGAGTTTAATTTGTAAAATTCTTAACTTAAACTCACCCTATGACAGTTCAAAGCTCTGCATAGAATCTTTTATGCAATACGATCCAAAAAGGAGTATTGAAGTATAGAGATAAAAATTTGAACCTTCTCCCTCGCAGACAGTGACAAACATTGTTGATATACAATCACATCCGTATATCTCGTTATGATATATAGTATACTTAAAATAGATAGACTAAAACAAACACCCTATGATTAACAATATTTATTTATTTATCTTTTATGTGTTAACACTTTTAAAAATATAATCTAAATTATTTCATAAATTATTAATCTTTCGTTGTAGTCTTCATCATCACCAAAAGCTGATCAAGTTGAAATAATTGATGATGATGATTTACCATTACTTAATGAAAAACTTCATCCACGACGAGGTCTTCCACCATTATTAGAAAAACTTAGTGAACGTCGTTTAAAACATTCAATTGATTATCTTGGTGTATCATATGGTCTTTCAGCTGATTTATTAAAATTTTGGAAAAAAAATCAATTTTTACCTATATATCTTCGTCAAACAGCTTCAGAACTTACAGGTGAATATTCATGTATAATGCTTAAAACAATACATCAATCAAATCAAGCACCATGGTTATTTTCTTATTATCAAGATTTTCGTCGTCGATTAATATCATTACTTGGTTTTCAATTTCGAATTTTTACACCAGGCATGGTACTTAATTTAATTCAACAAGCTGTTTATCCAGAAATAAAAGAAGGTTTGTTAAAAATTAATTTCAAATGAATTTATTTAATATTTCTGTTTTTTTTTTGTTTTGTTCATATTTATATTTATAGAATTTACAGTTTCATTAATTGAACAAAATTTTACTGATTATGATCTTCGTCGTTTAGAATCATATACAAGAAATTTAGTTGATTATCATTTAATTCTTGATCTTATTCCAACACTTGCAAAATTATTTTATTTAAATCGTCTTCCGATACAATTAACTGTTGTTCAAATGGCATTATTATCTGGTATTGGACTACAATATAAAACAATTGAACAACTTGAAAATGAACTTAATTTACCACAATCACAACTTTTAGCTTTATTTAATAAACTTATTAAAAAAATTATTGATGTAAAATTCATCTTTTTGTTTTTTTTTTGAAATAAGAATTTTGTTCAACTTTTTTTTTCTTTTTGTATTTTAGTTAATCAATTCAGTACAAGAAAATGAATTAGGAAAAACATTTGTCAATTCATTAGATACTGCTAATATGCAACCATTAGATAAATCACTTCGACAAGAATTGGTTTGTTAAATTTGAGTTTATTTTTTTATTTGAAATTATTTTGCGAAACATCCCACATAAAAGGAAGAATACTCCTGCCTTGTGGTACGAGGTGTTACCTAGAGGCAGATTCTATAGCCCGATGTCGTCCCTACAACTAATACTAGTTGTAGTTTTGAACAGAAAGTCAGCCTAACGCACAGTTCTTGCACTCCACATACACATTAATTAAACACAACAGTAGTTGTATGTCACAACGTAGTCAGCATGCTATCGGACACGTGATTCGAGATAAATAGCTGTTAGTAACTTGTCCAGGGTCATGCCATAGCTGGTGGTATTGAGGTTTGAACACAGAATCTTGTGTAATATGCGTCAGACAACTCACCCATTCATAGGAGAACTACTGTAACTGATAACCGCCGTTTGACTTCATATGGAATCCACAAATAGGCCTCAGTGAAAATAGTAAAAGCCTTGAACAGTTCGTCTCCATAGGTCTTTGAGATCAAATTATGACCAGTTTATTGGATTTTCGACCCATTCTAGGTACTTTTTGAAAAGTGACAAAACGGAGTTTCAATCCAAAATGTTCCCCCATAGATACGTATATTGACTTTTAAAATATCTCGAAAGTTTCAACCGAACAGAATGTTCTTTGGTCGAATTTTGTGACACGTCTATAGTTCATTAAACCTATCTATTAGCAAAACTTCAGATCGAAACATCATAATTTGATTTTTGAGGAACAACCTATATAAGAGTAGAAAATCCCATAGACTGGCCCTAACTCGACTCTAAAAGCCCATGGAAACGAACTCTTTTAGGTTTTTACTATTCTCGCTGAGACCTGTCTGTGGGTGCAATATGAGCTCAAACAGTAAGTGTCACTTGGGGTAGTTCCTTCATTAGCCGTAGCGGCTCTGATTTAAAAGGAGTGTTGAAATATAGAGGTAAAAGTTTGGACCCACCTACCCTTTCCATAATAGACTGTGACAGATGTTATTGATATACGATCAAAGACCATATATCAATAACGTCTCGTGACTACTTATTGCATCGTTAGCAGACTAAGTAAAAGAATGATGAATAAATGTATTCCAAAGTTCATAGAATAAAGCAATATCCTTGTGATTAGCATGCACAGCTCAGTTGTCTTTCATACTGAAATCCCGCAGGAATTGCACTAATAGCTGTTTGTTTTTCTTTGAAATGTAGAATGAAGTTGCTGCAACAATTCGTATTCGTCAATCAGAAGAATTAGATCGATTAATGCATGATCAACAATTAACAAAATATGCTGTTAATGGTAGTGAAGAAGTTTGGAAAGGAGAATTGAAAAATATATCTGATCCAGGTGTAATTTCAATACCACGGTTAGTTAAAAATAAAATTCATATTTTTTTTTATTTTACCACTTTTTTGTGTTGTTTTTTTAGGACATTAAACAAACGAAAAGATATTGAAATCGAAAGTCATTTCGATTTGTCGAAACAGAAATCAAAAAAGAAAAAAAATAAAAAAAAATAAATTTTTATTGTTTTGAAAAAACATATTCGTTTAATGTGTATGTTTTTTTTTGTTCTGAGTTAAGAAAATAAAATTGTTGGAGACTGATTCCGGAAAAAGAAACCATAAGATATTGTTATTAAATATTGATCATTTGTTTTGATCCGTAGATTTAGTTTCTTTTACATGGCGATGAAAGAAAAACTTGAAATTCCGTCTCCACCTACTTTTTCTCAAATGATGGAAGATCTGGAAATTATGTCATCAGATGAAAAGATTTTTAAATTATTACAATTCGAACAATTGGCAGAGCAAAGTAAACAAGACGGTATAGAAAAATAATGAATTTTCTTTTTTGTATTCTTACGTTGATTCTATCGAGTATGGACTTTAGTTATACAATTAATTTGTAATTAATAATTCTAATATTCAAATGAATAGAAAGAAGGAAAGAAAAATAATTTGTTTCTCTTATGAAAAGAAAGCTATTTTTTTTCGTATCTCTCACAATCTATTCTTAAGTAAGAAACAACAAGTCTCATACCAAAAGATAGGATCAGTTCATGTTTTCTTTCGAACTAAATCAAATCGAAACTTACAGACAAGTTAACAAACGCTGTTAGCACCATCTCTACGAGATTGAAATGTGAAACACAATGTAGTTGCTCTTGCTAATTATAGAAAGATTGTTTTATTTCATCTATTTTGGGACAAATTGTTTCATCATTCTTTTATTTAATCCTCTAGAAATGCAATCAAGAAGTAGTTCATATATTATAACGAAATGCTATTGATATACGGTCTGTGAAACGAGAGGAGGAAGGTGTTGCTAAACTGATTAACGAATCACATACTTTATTGTATGGGATAATACTAATATTCTAACAGAAATCAAACATAAGTCAAGAGATAAAAAGAAGAAATTTATAAAGTGTCATTTTTTTTTCGTTTATCAATTGTAAATGATAAACCATCTAAGTATTTCATAGCTTTTATCACACCATCATAATATCGTTCGCCAAGATTGTTCATACTATGTTGAATTGCAATGAAATAGCTGGTGATTATGAGTGTCTTAAGTCTAGTGAAGATGAAACAGCTGCAGGTATGACAATAGAATTTTAGTTGTATAATAGTTTTTTGTACAACTCTTTTAGCTAATTTATATCAGATAATACTCAGCACTCTTACTACTGGTTACAAATCCAGATTAGTAGAGTTATAGGAAAGATAATAATGAATTCTAGGTGTTTAGAGTCACTATTTACTGAAAACATCATATTTTTCGATATTTTTTCTTCGACGTGTTTTCCCAGTACACCAATGTGTCTCTCATGGTTTGTGGAGAATGGGTGCAAATTTTCTACTCTGTATACTTCAATAATCCTTTGAGATCGAGTTTCACGAAATGTATAAGAGTATCAAATTTAGATAGAATCAGTTCGCGTTTTTTTTGGAATTAGAATCGATTCCACCTCTGCTTTATACTTAATACACTAGTTAAATATTCATTTAAAGATAATAAAGAATAGTATAAATTCGTTAGAGATGTAAGCCGTTAAGAGAACAGCTCTATCAAAAGAACTTACGGTCTTTGAGAATATTTTGATGCTGAACATAACAATTAAAGACTTGTTATAACATTGTGTTGAAGAGTATAATAGATGATCGGAGAGTTTTCAAACAAGATATTTGTTCACTTTTAATCCTCTAGAAAGTATTTTCGACGAGTTAAAAGTTATAATTTTGTGCTTTTTTCGAATATGGACTTAAAAATCTTCTTTCAGTTTTTGTTAAAGAATAATGAAATAATCTTTGAAAAGCTCAAAAAATTAGTTTGGACGGAAAATTTTTGTATTTTCATTATTGCGATTCGAAACTAAAAGCTGGGATCTTTATTTACATATCAGATTGTAGATCAAAAGTTACCCTACACAATGAATTATTTTAATTTTTTTTTGTCTTTCGACAAAGCACCTCAATTTTCATTCTTATTAAATATTCATTTTTGAAAAATCGACAAGTGTTTTACATTGAAAGAAACTCTTGAAAAATGCGTAAGCAAGAGCTACACTTAGTTCAATATCACATTTTATAGAGAAATATTCGCTCTAGAAAATGACCGACTTCGACAAGACACAATATTTCTAAGCTCATATTCAAATTCTGATCGCGATCTATAATTTTTGACTCGTCTGAAATGTTTTCAAGGAAGCCAAAAAAAAACAAACATGTTTATCAGAAACGTTGGCGCACAAGTATCTTGTCTAAAAACTTTCCGATCATTATTTATTAAAATCAGAATAATTTATCTATGTTTGTATTATTTAGAAACAACGAATCAAAATACAATTGAACAGACTTATCAACTTATCAATGAATTTCTTGCTCGATTAGAAACATTACAACGTCTTGATACAAGTTTAACAACTCAAAATGATACAACAAATGATCAACTTGAAAAAAAACTTAAAGATATTATTGAACAGCTTCAAATGTGTTTGAATAAATTACAAACTAACTCTTTTTCGAATACAAAAACTGTTTTATCTGATAATAAAAATTGATAATGTAATTTTTATTAACAATAGAAAACAAAAACAAAAAAAAAGAATAAAATCTTGTTTTTTATTTTGGTTTCATTATACACTCAAAAAGAAAATCGACAGTAAACATATGAATTGATAAGAACGAGCAAAAAAGAAAACGTCAGCTGTAAACACCTATCACATATAAATCTTCTATGTGCTATAGAGAGTAATCATTAGGAGATAAAAGAACATCAATTTGTTTTTGCTTCATTTTATATCAGCAAACAAAAAAACACAGGTAATTTACGTGACATTTTATTTATCGAAAAGAGATTTTTTTTTATTGTAAAAAGGAAAATATAAAGATTCTTTTTCTTTTTTGTTTCCGTATAGTAATCGATTTTAAATATATCTTGAAATCTTTTCAATAAAATTATTTATAAATTTTACGAATATTAATTCATTGATAATACTTTAGAATGCGCAATGTAGCTATAATTGGTGGTGGTGTTTGTGGTTTAATATGTATCAAATGTTGTTTAGATGGTGGTCTATCACCAACATGTTATGAAATGACAAATGATATTGGTGGTCTTTGGAATTACAATAATAATTCAATTGATGGTAAAGCAAGTGTAATGAAATCAACTGTAATTAATACATCAAAAGAATTTATGGCATTTAGTGATTATCCTCCACCAATTGAATATCCAAATTATATGCATAATACAAAATTATTAGAATATTTTCGTATGTATGCAACAAATTTTAATCTTATTAAATATATTCGATTTCAACGACGTGTTACACGTATTCAACCTGCTGATGATTATGAACAAACAGGTTGTTGGTTAATATATAGTATTGATGCAGAAGAGAAAAATAATGAAACATGTGAAAAATATGATGCTGTTATGTTAGCAACTGGACATCATGCATATCCAAGATGGGCAAATTTTCCTGGATTAGAAAATTTTAAAGGCATGTATTATGATGATTAAATTACTGGAATGAGTCGTTTGAAAGTTTGGAGAGAAAATGTTTTTCTTTTCGATCGATTAAAAGGAACAAAGGAAATTTTAATGTCTCGAATTTGAATCAGGATTTGTGTTCTTTTCGAACTTTTTTTTGCGAAGACCCGTAGATTAGAGATAATGAGTACATCTCTGAAAGATTCGAATAAGGTAAAAATAAAATTTATTCCAAATACATTAAAAGAGAGAATAAATATTTTTCTATAGAATGATATGCTAATCGTTAGTTTTCTATAATTCGTCTATTAATAATGAGAGTGTTGATATGAAAGATACAATAACATTTCTCTAATACCTTGATTTCCAGACTTAATAGAACCAACTTGATCATTTCTAAAGGATTTCTGCGAGATCCTCAGTTTTAAGAGCACAGTCTCGCACTTTATTATGTGCAAAAACAATCGCCAAAACACGTATGTACTAAGGAATACAATTACGGAAAAAGAAGTCTATTGTATAGGTGCAGATCCTGAAAGAATACGATAGAACTCATTTCAAACGTGATACAGTCATGTTCTTCATCTCTGAATCTGTTGGTGCAACTGTTTTTCGTCTAAAATTTATAACTTCTAACGTATGAATCTCACAAAGATTCTGAATTTAAAGTGGATTAGAAAAGTTTAAGACTCTTTTAATATTTTGGTGACTGTATTGTTATCGAAAAAGAGACAATTTTCAACAATATATCATTAGATATAGAATTAAATGAGTTACTGTTACGGTATATTTTTATTACATACATCTCGACTTTATCTATTCTCTTTTCTTTGATACTTTCGTTTCTATTGCTTTTTTTTGACCTTGATTAACCTTTGTATTCTTTTCTATGTTGTCCTTGTTTTTCATGTGCATATGTAAATGTTTGGTTTCTCAAAGAATAAATAGAGCGAGAAGAAAATACGTACATCTTTAATCATGTTCATTGCTCTATATGAGTGCAAATTCCAATAGATAAATTTTAGAATAAAAAATTTTTGAAAAATTATTAATTACTAACTAGAAAGAAATGTTTTGTTATAAATTTTAATCTTCAAATACACTTTTAGAATAGGCTTGAACAGAATTCGAACCTATATTAAGTAGCTCGGGTTCGGTCTGTTTCGATTTATCTTGTTGATGGTTTTCTAAATTTTGTCTTCTCATAAGTATTTTATTTATTTATTTCTTGTTATACATCAATAACACTGTGTTGTTTGTACTGGTAATTCGTTCTTATACAATAATAGTTGTGTTCAAAGAAAGTACAGTTCAAAATTCTGTTTGCATATACAATAATTTCTATATGTCCACGACAGAAGTATGTTAAATTTTAACATCGAGATTGACTGTTTTCTTTACCGATATTTCTTTAATTTTAAAAAACATTGATTAGTTAAAAAAGATTATTTGAAGAAAGTATGTCATTCAATTGAATGAAAATAAAAGAATATTTGAAGAGAACATCGTCAAGAAACAACATATCGAGTTACATACTTTAGACTAAAGTATGTGCCCGAGCTATTTCAGTTCGATACATGTCTATGTTTTAAAGATCATCACAAACGGAATAATACTATATACTTTTGTTTTGCAATAACTTTTTATAACAGGATGTTTTTAAATATTAATTTAAATTTAATTAATACTCCGTTAGTAATTAAGAAACGTGAATTCTAATCATAGATTTCAGAACATGAAAAATTAGTGCATTTTGTAGAGTAGACTTTGTTTTGTCAAATGAGATCTTGCACTCATCTGTATGATGTATTCATCATCTGATACAACACTTTTATCTTTCATCACTAATTTCAATGGTGATTTTCAAATATTTTGCTCTTGATTCATACTTTAATATTTTCAGAGTACTATATCTGGTGAGGGAGGAATACATTGTACAGAAGAGTACAAGATCTCATTTGACAAAATAAAGTCTACTCTACAACATGTATGATTTTTTCAAGTTCTGAAGTCTATGATTAGAACTTGCTTCTTCTAGTAATTAATAATTTTTTATACTAAAATATATCCCATTCAATTCTACATCTCATGAAATATTTTTGAAAATGATCTCTTTTTCGATAACGATATAATCGCTGAAATACTAAATGTTTCTTAAACTTTTGCAGTCCACTTTAAATTCTGAATGAGCACCGAATTGTGATTCTAACCGAAGATTTTAAAATTTCTATTGATCCTTTATTAAATCGGCCGAGAAATGAAGAGCAATATTTCGTGTGAAAATTTTCGGATCATCCATTATTCTTATAATCAATATATTTAGGTCAAAAACTTCATAGTTGGCAATATAAGACTTCACATGGTTTTGAAGATAAAAATGTACTGGTTATTGGTATTGGTAATTCCGGAGGAGACTTAGTTGTTGAATTAGGTCGCGTTGCCAAACAGGTATTCATAATGAGATTATTATTTTTTGTTTTTGTTTTTTGATTCCTATTTATTATTAATCAAAAAAAAAACAAAAGGTTTATTTGAGTACTCGTCGTGGTACATGGGTATTGAATCGTATTGGGCCTAATGGATGGCCAATTGATTTGGTAACAACAAATGAAGTTATGAGTGCAATTCAAAAATATTTTCCTTCATTAATCAATTGGCTTCTGGAAAGAGATTTTAATAAAAGATTTAATCATGAAACTTATGGTCTTAAACCAAATCATCGTCCTCTAGGTTAAAACTTCATATTTATTGAATATCTATGTTTTTTGTTTTTCTTTATACAGAACAACATCCATTTCTGAATGATGACTTAGCTAATAGAATTTTATGTGGTTCTGTTATAATTAAACCTAATATTAAAGAATTTACAGCTGATGGTCATGGTGTTATATTTGATGATGGTTCTAAAGTTGATCATATTGATTGTGTTCTTATGGCAACAGGTTTTAATATTGCATTTCCATATTTAGATGAAAAATTTTTAGCTGTCAATGAGAATAGAGTAAGAAGAAAAAAAATTATTCAAAAGAAAAATTTTGAATATCAGAAAATGTTTTTTTTTGTTATAGGTTCGACTTTATAAATACGTATGGCCATCTCATATGACTCATTCGACACTTGCTGTTATTGGTCTTGTTCAACCATGGGGTGCTATTAATCCTGTAGCAGAACTTCAAGCACGTTGGGCTATTCAAGTATTTAATAGTGAATTAAAATTACCATCACATTTAAAAATGGATGAAGATATTGATGAGAAATTTCATGAATTATCACAACAATATATTGCATCACCACGACATACTTTAGAAGTTCGTCATGGAGATTATTGTAATGAAACAGCTGATAAAATTGGTTGTCGACCAAATATATGTAAGATAGATAAATTGAACCTATTCAATAGCTTTTCTTTTTTTTCATTTTTAGTAAATTATCTAATAAAGGATTTTAAACTTGGTTTGCTTTTACTATTTGGACCATATACACCATATCGATATCGTTTACAAGGTCCAAATAAATGGGAAGGTGCACGACAAGCTATTTTGACACAATTTGAAAGGTAAATAATATTATTTATTTTGATATTTTTATTTACATTTTATTATATAGAGTTAAATATCCATTACGTGTCAGCCGTAAACAAGAACAAAATCAACAAAAGAAATTTGCAATAAATTGGACACCAATGTTTTCAATTGTATTTTTAATATTAATTTCCTGTATTATTTTTCAATGCTTTATGTAATTGTTAAGTAGAGAACTTTTGAAGACTATTAGAAGAAATATTTTTAATCAATTTTAAAAATTTATTGAAAATATCTTAGAAAAATAAACATACTTTTTATTTTTGAAAAACAATCTATCGTGAAAAAGAGATAAAAGATCACAATCATGTCTAATTTACAATTTTAATAGAATCTGCAACTTATCAGAGAATGTTTCTAAGTGTTAAATCGCTTTTGAGTAATGCGCTAAAATAACTACCATAGTTGTATCTTAGAATAAAAGTAATCACAAGATCTGAAGCTTATATAATAAGCTATTCTTATTAAGGACTTATCTCTATGCAAAGTTTCAAGTCGAAACTCGGAACTCAATTTTTTTTGGTATTTCTAAGGGGAACCACGGTATTGTGCCATAAAATACCGTAAAAATGCGGTACTTTGCCAATAATAAGCTACCCAGGTGAAACAAGCCCGGTCGTAAACGGCCGTTTTTGACCGTATTTGACCCGTTTGGTATGCACCGTATTACGGCCGTATATCGCCGTGTCGTAAACGATCGAATACGGGATTTTCCAACCGTTTTTCACCGTTTCTAATCTTATACGGCACGGTGATATACGGTCGTATTACGGCGCATACCAAACGGGTCAAATACGGGCAGTTTACGGCCGTATACTTATCATTAACGGTCGTTTACGACCCGCTCACGGTCATCGTAATGCTGGACCTGGGTATTAGCCCGAACTTTTTTCACGGTATTCATAGCTTACGAGAACTTACATGATGTACATAGTCCCAACTTAAAAGCGGTTTGACACTTAGATATGTCCCCTCGTTAGACTTACGTAAGGGAAAGATACGAAAATGGAATTTGTTTAATTTACACCATACGATTATTAAACAGTATTCTTAAATGTAAGACATAACCTTGACTGTACTTATGTTGTAACGAAAACTTTTCTCAACATATAGAAAACGTCTGATGATTTATTTCACGGAAAAGCTTCATTTGTAATGGAACATTTTTTGAGGTATCATGACGCATCTTAAAAAGAATATACCAGCTTTTTCAGATAAATTAGAAAATTAAGATGATGTGAACCACGAATCTACTTGCAAAAAAAGACCATTCCTTGGTTTTTTGTTAAGCTCTGTTGAAATACAGTAAGAAGAGAATATTAAAGAACTCAAGAATGCCTTTGATACTGAAGTTAATAGTTGAGTAAATTTATACAGAAACTAATGCATTCATATGTTCAGTTTAAATATCAAGATATTTATATATTTAACTATTGAATTTTTCGATCTATTTATGTAAATGTTCAAGAAACTAAGGGACAACGGAAAGAAACTCACAGGACATCTTCGAAACTCAAGAATAGACGATAGAAATGATTTTATTTCAATTTTGTTGATAACTATTCATTTTTCGATTTATTTTTTTTAATTCCGCAATGCTCAAAAGTTTAGAATTTATGGCAATCGGTGTCATGTCTCACAATACATCTTTTTCATTAGTAAAGTCATGAAACGAACTTATATCAGCAAATTGTTTGATTGTACTCATGCATGAATCAACACTCAACAAGAATCATTCAAAATATTTGAAGTTATAATAAAGAGTCAAGAAATTATGACGATTACTACTGTAGTTGAAACATATAAATCAAATGAAAATAAAATCATAAGTAGATTATTGAAGAGTATCGAATTCACCATTCGACTTTTCTTGGCAAGAGTAAATACGGATTAGTGATATGCATTGATTTCATTTCAGTTATATATATATATATATTCATCAATTACAATAGGACATAAGAACGATTGATCAAACGAATAACAAGTATGCCATTACAAAGGTTTATTTAGTGAGTATCCTTCGTAAAAGTCACGCTAACCCTGACTAATTGGTTGTTATTGTCTTGGTATTCACTATTCCAGAAGAAGAAGAAGAAGAGGCGTGTTTGTCATGTAGAATAGATTTCATTCAAAGAAGAACATAAATCAATAAGAGTGAATGAATACCATCGCTATTGTGTTCGCTTATCGACTCATCTTGATTGACAGTTGTTCTTCTAAGCCTTCTTGATTTGACTGATATGATTTACTCTGAAGACTATTCAGTCGAACAATGACATTTTTCATTTGATTACAAGAAGAAATCTAAGTAATATTTAAAAAAAAAATATATATGAAAACAACCATACATTTAATAAAATGTTTAGATGTAAACTATTAATGTGAATGAATTTGAGAAACAAGTTATCCATCTAATCAACGATTTACGATAAGAATTAGTCTATTTTACTGATAAATTGATTCGACATACTTCTCTAATGTTCATTTTAGGTCTGTAAGTGAATATTTTTTAATAAAAGACAATAACAAGTCATCTCCTTAACTGTCTGCATCAGTTAAGATCTTACAAAGAGAAGGCCTTTTAGTATTGTAATACACTTATGATTACAGCTCTTTCTGGCTTTACAAAATATTTTTGATCAATATTAAGTTAGTAAAGAAGAGAAAATTTTTGCATATTCTCAAAAAATGTTGTTTTTTTGTTTACAAGTTTTGTAATGAAGTGAAAATGAAAATAAAGATAAGTAATATATTTGAATCATTTCTTCTTTATCACGCATATTATTCAAATAAAAAATAAAATGGCAAGATTCTATACAAAACTAGATAGTAAAGTGCTGTTCGAAACCAAAATTTCAATCTTACAATAGAAAAAAGAAATAAATAACCATATACTTCTTTTCATATGATTCATGTTAAAATGTAAATCTCCAAAAATATTCCATTTCACTTTATTTGCGATCTATCTCAACAAATAAACATTCTTTACAATGAAAAAAAAAAAACAATGAATAAATAGAAATTAAAAAATATGTTTCATATTATCGTATGATTACTATATGAAATATTCAATAGCATTTACATAAGACATATAATTACGTTGACAAGTATTGCTCTGTTTAGAATGGAGCAATTATTTATTTACGTGTGTGTTTCACGAATTATCTATTATGGATAAATGCGTTAGATATTGAAGTAAATATTTAGTAGCATTAGCACACTCAGTCGATGAAGAGATGCTCTTTGAACATGCATCATTGAATGAGTTTAGACAGTCCTGAATATAGAGAGAATTTTCAATTAGATGTTTACGAATTTCCAAGAGGTATGTCGAGAACCATTCAGTGTTGAAGAAGTATCTTAAGTAGATTTCTGCTAACTTGTTCAAAGCCTTTCAGAATTGTTTTTGTAATAAAGATTATAATAAGAGACGCGAAACAATGGAAAGAACTGTGTTTTCTTTCGAACTTTATGTCTTGTAGTCCAATCAGACTTTCTTAAGATAAGTTACTCCAACTCTCTTATGTTTATCTTAAAAACTATTAAATCTTATTGTAAATCAACAAAATAGATGACATATTATGAATGTACTGATCGCTCTGTTTCTTGCTGTATTTTATGTTCTACAAATCTCTTCGTGTCACTTGTATCAACGATGTAGTTCTATTCCCATGGTTCTATATATCAATAATTCTTATTTCTGCTTTTTTATTTGTTATTTCTCTCTAAATGTTCTTTTACTGTACTCTAAGGACCTAAAGATAGCTAGTTATTGCAAAATAATAAAAAAAAGAAATGTGAATTATCTTATCTGTTTTTTTTAATTTAGTTTTTTTGTTGATAATGATCAAGAATATCAATAGGCTATTTAGTTCTCTTACACCATATACCAACTACATATAACTACTAACAAATGTTTTTAATGTTTGATGAAAAATTGATATAATTAAAAAAGAGTATTACATATGAAAACTACAAGATGATTTTCATTAGGTTGCACTCTAAGTCAGGAAAGGGAGAGCAAACTAATTTTTATGCTAAAAATAATTAGAAACTACCAGAAATTATTATAACGTCTTAAGGATGCGAATCATGACTAGAACTAGTTAAAAATTATCAGGAATCACTCTAAATTAGAGAAAATCTCTAGTAAAAAGATTAAAAGTAAAAGCCTGATTTCTAATGATTGCTCTTCATTTCCAAGCATTTTTCAATGATTTCTATTGATTCACGATGAAGAAATAAAAATTGATTTCCAATGATAGAAATCAGTTTGTTTTCCCTTGATCTAAGCAAAATATCTTTATTGATTCTCACAGATTCTGATAGATCTTACAAATCCCAAGATCCGCTTGTTTCGTCTTGATGATTTCCGATCACTATTATGATAACTATAACAATACACACGATAGCTATTTTTATTACTACTAGCACTACGAATAAGAGTAACAACTCAGTTTTTGCATCATAGATTATGTGAAGAAACATAATAAATCTGGACATTTAAAATTACTTGTTATTATTCTATTTCATATGTGGAATTTTGTTCGATTGCTTGGTATATTTGTTCTCTTTTCCTTTTATATTAAGAAAATATATGCTCTAACGACTAAATTGCTCATTGATGATTATTTAATTGATATCGAACATAATACTTTCATTGGCGGAATCAATTAATGAACGTCAAAAGATTGGTAAACAAATTTATTTGAGTACTCTTGATTCGAGTACATGATTTTGCTGTCCGTAAATTACATCAAAAATATATTCTGCTTAGCCGTTTTCTTATAAGAAGAATTACTTTCTGTTGAATCTTTAAACGAAAAGTAATATGCAAACGAGTATTGAAGATAGGTGTCGGATGAAGGTGAGGGGTTAGAGTATAATGAAGATATTCACCTTAACCTATACTCACCTTACATTTACCTTCATGTTCATTCAACACTCACCTTGGCCATTCATTGACTCTTTTCTTTTCGTCCAAATAATCAATGGAGTGTGAATTCCCATATAAAAATTACGACTAATTGGTATCTATTTTTATATAATAAATGAACAATAGAATGTGCCAATCTTCTTAAATATGTGCTAGAAAAGCGTTAATATCTTCAAATTATTGTAATATTTTAAATTCAATATACTATTGAACTTCAACAAGATCATTTCTTTGTTTTTTTTGGCTACTATGGCATCAAAACTAAATTGAACAAGAACTCAATCGTACCAATCATTATGCCTATGCTTTGACCTTTGTATATATTTACCCTCATATGATCCTTGCAATATGTCTCACAATTAAATGATCATGAATCATTTAACAAGAATGATAAATTCATTAGGTTTTTTTCTTTGCTTCATTACATCAAAACAGTCATTGAATCATACTAGACGTTTGACATGAATACAAATCAACCTTTGACGATTGTATACTTCTTTAAATACCTTCTTATATTTACTTTATCAATGATTAATATTTCTTTAAATAGATGTCATCATTCTCTTCTTTACTTGAATTAATAAAATCTATAAAAATTTTCATTGTAAATTTAATTATATAAAACAATTCAAAGAATGAAACAAATACTTTTCTATATGAATATTTTATTAATATATTGAAGGAATATCAATGGTAAGAAATTAACTTAAAGTAAAACTATTCAATTCAAGATAAAATAATGAATGTTAGTCACGCTCACATTACGCGACATATTGCATACACATATATCAAAATATTGATTGATAATGCAACTGAACTTTATAATATATAATATTTATGTTTCAAAAATGAAATATAACCATGGACGGACTGATCAAAAGACATTCAATCATTTATTTCTATTACTTATTCTTTTCTCAAAACAAAAAGAAAATCAATTATAAATTTTTACAATATGACACAATGATTGTATTATATTGTGGTTGATTTTTTTGTTTTGTTTCTTCGATAGAAACTTATTCAAAAAGAAAATATTCTTGATTGATATTTTAGTATTCAGATCAGTGATCAAAATAAAAGTCTTAATGCTTTGATTAGTTCCCAAGAGAAGGCTTTTTTTTGTTTTTCTCAGATTATTACAACCTTCAACTGATCAATTGTTTCGATATTGGTTTCATATTCTGATTATATATCTGAATATAGATACGAAATAAATATGCACATCGATCATTCATTCTTTCATTTAACGTTATGTATATATTTCATAACAAATGGTGAACGGCTGTGTTGTACGCGTAATTTTCAAGGATATATTGGGCATTCATAAGAAAATGAAGAAGAAGAAGAATAATAAGAAATAAGATGATGAAGAAGAAGAAGCAGCCGGCACACTATCATCACCCGAGTTTTGAATAATAATAGGATGACTTTATTGTTACATCGTTCCCGTCATTCTAACAATTGAGTTCTTTCTTCTCCCTCCGTCCCTCCCCTCTACCCTCCTCGTGATAATGCACTCACACACACGCTGAGAAGAGAAAGAGAAAGACAGAAAAAATATAAATGAATTGATTTGAAGGCTATCTCAACGCCTTCTTCTTTTCGTTGATCATGTACAAACTAGCGTAATGATTGCGGATTATACACGCAAAGACATTTCATTTTTTTTTCCTTCGTTTTTGCTTTTTAAACAACGAGACGCATATTCTCAATCACTCTCTCTCTCTCTCTTCCTAACGTGCTCAATATCCGCTCTCATCATCCATGCATGTGCATAGTGTATACCCATATATGTTTGCTTGTTCGATCGTTGTTTAAATTCGCTTTTGTTCTCTTTTTGGCCATGACTTGTTCTTTCACGATGTCATCGCTATCGAATGTAATAATGAACAAAGCACGATGGGAGTAAAAAAAAAAAGAGAAAAAGCAAAACCGATACAATACTACAACCATCAACAATGCAAAAATTATGTGTATTATGCTTTTCTTTTTTTTTTCTCATTTAATTTTTTATCAAGTCTATTTTTTTAACACCCATCATTCGTCGCTAGATGGTAAGTTGAATAAGTCATTCCTTGTAGACAGACTACAACCATGTCTAAAACACATTCGTTTGACTGATGCAAATAACATGAATAGTATTGAATGTGGTAATGGTCATAAAAAGAGACGTGTGTTCATTGCCTTGAGACAGCTAAAACGGTTGATGATGGCATCAATGATATGAAAAGATAAAAAGAAAGAGAATGTTGACTTGTCATCCTATTTATACACATATATACAGATGATGATAATGCCTTTTAGGTTTCTTTCGTTGCCAATATATGAAAAAAGAAATGGAAGGAGAATATGGAAAAGAACAGACCTTGTTTCATAATTTTTCGTTATATGGATTTTTATCTATCACCCTGATCAATGAACAGCAATCAAAGAATGCATAACTAATAGGTTGTCTGAATTACCAAGCATCTTCTTTTGTGTCGTCCATCATCATTACTCGTTCTCGTTCTAAAAAAAAAAGAATTCCGATCGGTCAGTTAACACAAAGGATACATCAAATAGATAAAGAATCACTCTTTTCCTATCGACTTTTCTTTCTTATTTTTTTTGTTTTTTTTGTTTGAAATATAGTTCTTTTTGCTGCCGTTTTATTATATAATACACTGTAATTTGTGCGGAAGGAAGGCAACCGTCGTTGATGCATAGCAAACAAAAAACGTTTCTTCTTTTCTCTCTCTTCATTGTAAGTTGATCCTTAATTTGAACGGCTACAAAGGACCATGTTGGTCAGTTAAACGGCATCCATTCTCATGAGTAAAATTCTCTTGCACTTTCTTTCTGTTCTTACATGAATATTCGACAGATGTTGAACAGCTGATGACGTCCTACTGACTTTTTTTTTCATTTTAGGTAACGCCTTGACTTAGATCATCTTTAGTATGTATGCATATATCTATAGAATTCCATTATGTTCACTCATTTTAGCAAGAAAAACTAAATGAGTTGTGATGAAACTAACAATACCATGTTCGTGTATATGCGATAACGACGATAATAGAGGGCGAATTGACAACGTGAGATGCATCGGCACATTAATCGAATTGGCGGCCACACACGTCCTCCTCTTTTATTCGCCTTGGAGCACGCAATCGATAATTGGCGTCGAAACAGGATGTAATCCCCTTAGGGTTCGTTCAATGTTTAAAGACGATCAGACATAGAACAAGAGAGAGAGAGTGTTTGTATAGTATTGTTTCTCTTCTCGTTTATCATTGTAGTACAGTGCATTAGCACCTGTCATCAAATAATTCAGTCTATTTATGATCTTTTGACTTGAAAGTAAGGGTGGATCAATACACATATTTCTTTTTCTTTTTTCTTGTTACTATTTTATCATTCGAACAATCAGAATTAGAGAGTAAGATAACCTAAATTCATTTTTATTCACATCAAACAGAATTGTAAATGTGGGCTGGTCAGTTGCTTGTTCATACTATATCAATATTGTTATTGTTGTGCTTAAGAAAGAAAAAGAGACTCTATTTATCATTTAATCTGGCTCTAACTCGAAGACACTGTTGAGCCTTTTTACTCGTCGTCTCTTTTACATATATATATATATATACATACACGTATATATATACATACACGTAAACCTACTACAGCGTGTAAGAGAGAAATAAGAAGAATAATGATAGATATGCGCGCAATATGTAGGCGATTTTGTCTCTCCTTTTCTTTTTGTTCTTTCGTTTTTTCTCTTCATTGAACACACACACACACTCACATACACATACATACATTTGTGAGACAATAAAGTTTACGTTAATCGATCGAGTTTTTATAGATTGTAAGTAGTTCTTCATTTGATTTTTTTTTTCGTGTTATGATCATTATTATCATTATTATTATTATTATTATTGTGGAGTCTTTATATAGATCAACAATTATATATCTTTCACATACCATCGGATAGTAAAAGTAGTAATAGAAAAATAAGCACAAGAATAATAGTGGAGAGAGAGAAGAAAAAAAAAAAGAAAAGAAGAACGTTCAGAAGACATACTCAATTTTTCTCTACGTTTCTTTTTTATATATGTGTTTGCGTTGATGACAAAAAAATGGAGAGGCTCTTTTCATCGGTTCCACCCAACAACTTAGAAAATATAGATAAAGATACAACCATGGCCGATAGATAATTGACAGAGAGAAAGAGTGAACGAAAGGAAGAATGAGACATTCTTAGTATAGATTTGTCAAATATGTTATTGCTGATTTTCTTTTTCTTTTTCGATGATCGATCTGTTAATACTACTATCATAACACAAACACAATTCTTAGTAAACACATTTATTGTATGTGACACTAACAAAATAAAAATCTTTACATATGTTATTTCTTTTGTTTTATATATCTGTATCAATATTAAGAAATAGAAAATGCAAAATTTATCGAAAATGCTTAATAAATTATAAGACACAAATAACAAAGAAGTAAAACTTAAACTATGCAATACAATCATATTGTTGTATTCATATTGGTATTTATTTTTGTCATATATGGCCAAAGTTTACAGGTAAGCATAGATAAATAACTCAATTTTTATATGTGACAAGTTCATTTATGTGTGATGATAGGGAGGAGTCCGTAGTCGGCTGCTCTTCTCTTAATAATGAACACCATCTTGTCTTTTATTATTTTTTATTTCATGGATATATACACACATTGAGTGACGTGTATACAATTATTTGTCATTGTATGATGTGTGCGATATATTATTTGTTGATGATCATAACAGATTCTACCTGAAAGTCTTAGTGCTTATTGTCTGTTTATAAAATATAAAAGTTTATATTTTGTTTTGCTTTTCCAGGGAAAAAAACTGGACACATATGCTACCTTCATACTTCATTTAAATAATGGTCGCTTTCAGTCTGTCTATTAGATGCTTAAGGCAATAAAAGTATTAATCATATTACCAATATGAAATGTTGTTTAATGTTCTCTTATCAATGAATAACAATATGAAAAATTGATTGTTATTATTCTCTCTTTAACAATATAATAAAAAAACAAACCGACATACATTCTTACTCTAATGTCAAGCGTATATATATATATATATACACGTATAGAGTTAATCACCTTACTAGTACCATACATTGATATTTGTAACTCATAGTCTGGATAATTATGATGAACAAAAGAAAAAAACCGAAAAAGAAAAAGTAATTCAGACATCTAAAGTAACCACTCGACCACAATGACAGCAACACCACCCACCAACCATGCATAATAATAATTATATCAATTATATTCCCTATAGGCTTTCAATTTTTTTTTTGAATCAAACATAATAAGACTAAAATTCAATTAAATAACGAACAATGAAAATATTTCCTTTTTGTTTGTTTTTTTTTTATTAATGTTTAGTTTTGTCAAAAACTTCCTAAACATTTTATTATTAATGCTATTGACAATGATAAAATAAAATCGAATAGAAATCAATGTTTTACTATTGGATATTGTCATATGACAATAATTACAACTAATCAATATCATATAATTAATTTCGAACAAAATTATATTGATCAATTTATATTCTCATCAATAAATAAACTTATAATTGATCATAATCAAAAAAATTTATCTTTAATATTTTCATCAATATTAAATAATAGAATAATAAATACAACAGAAATATTAATGCATAATTGTTATAAAAATAAAAAATTTATTAAACGTAATACAAAAGAACAATATCGAGATGGTAAGATTTATTATTTATTTATGTATATATTCGATTGATTGATATTATATATATATATATATATTTGTTGTTCTTAGATTCAACATCATCAATAGTAATTACATTTAATTCATCATCATTTATTGATTATCATTGTCAAACATTACTTGATTATCCATTACGTTTATCTTTACGTTTTCGTACATTAGGTCGAATATCAAGTGGTGTACTTCTTTCATTAACACAACGTAAAACTTCATCATTAACAATACCATTTTTTATTATTGAACATTCAAATGGAAAAGTTGAAATAACTATTCTTCAATTAGATGAAAAGAAAGTATTATCAACTGTCACTGTAAGTTGAACACATCTGAAAACTATTGTTTATCTTAGGAAAAAAAAATAATAATAAGAACAATATGTTGATCCGTCTTTCTCATCTTCAAACATTTCCATCCGTGACATAGTATTAATCTCTTTTCTCATTAATTTCAATGTTCTATTTCTTTACGCATCAACTAACATGATCATTCAATGATGATTTACATTTTCTATGCTTATTTCTTGCTCTTCATTTTTTCCATATTTCTATCTTGATTAGCAATTCATCTAACACCAGATTCGGAACGACGACAACCTAGAATAAGAAGAAGAAGAAAAAAAAACGAAGCACAACAATAATGATATTTCTCATTTGTAAAGGATGGGTAGACGAGCATATGAACGAACAAAAAGAAAAAAAAAACCCAAGAATGAAGTATTATTTTTTCCTATTCTTCAAGGTCATTTATGTATATCTTCAAATAAAAACTAAACAAAGAAAAATTGAATTGTATACAATATCAATAATCAGATATTTTCATATTTAAATCTATCTTTTTTTGTTTTGTATAAAAAGAATAAAAATAAAAGAAAATCTAAAAAACTTTTCTAGACTCTTCAATGTGGAAAAAATATAAATAATGATAATTGGCATTGGTTACAACTTGAATTAGATCAAAATGGAATATTTACACTTGTTGTTGATGATGATAGTCGAACATGTAAACAAAACAAAAAAAACTTTCAAATTCAATTTTCTTTGTGGTTTTTGTTTTTGTTTCGTAGCTCAAATACCAAGTTATGTTGTAGGTAGTTGGAATTTAAATGCTGTATTAGTTGGTGATACACGTCGTTTAAGTTCTGATATATTTCAACCATTTATTGGTTATATGAGTGATCTCATATTTAATGATGAATATTTATTTGAAAATTTAATAAAACCACATGAACAACTTGTATCAAATTTTCATTATTATAGTCAACATATTATAATTGGTTATCGTATATCATTTTTTAATTTAGTTACAATTAATACACAAAAATCTTATATAGCTTTTTCTGAACGTGAAAATCAAAATAAAAATCATGGAAAACTTGATATTTATTTTTTATTTCGTTCATATGTACCTGATGGAATTATATTATATCGTTATGCACAAGGTTTAAATGAATATTTTGCTATTGGTTTAAGAGCTGGTATACTTGCATTATTTATTGATTTTGGTTTTGGTAAACGACAAATTGTTAGTGATGAATCAACAAAATTAGCTGATGGAAAATGGCATGAAGTACGTGTAACAAGAATTGGCATTGATAAGTACGTTAAAATAATCTTTCAAATGTTAGATGATTTTGTTTTTTTTTTTTTGGCCGGATATTAAATATGTAAATTGAAGTACGTATTTAGATATAAAATTATTCGATAAAAATCTCATATTAAGTACTTTCCATTTACATATTTTCTTCGAGACAAAGTCTTTAGACAGTATATCTAATTCAAATTATCTGTTGGAGTTTTTCTTCGTTTTCTTTTTTATAATTAGTTATGGTTATTACTTGAATGCATGTCATATGTTTGATCGATGTTGAATGGAAACAATCTTATAGAATTAAGAAAAAAAAAAGAATGATTGATTGGTAAATAGAAGAGTTCTTTGTCTTACTCGAAGAAAAACCAACAAGCTTGAATGTGTTAAAAGCTATTTTTATCAGAAATACAATAAAAAAAAAAGAAAAGATTAAAATTATTTTATAGTGTAACCTTAGTTCTTTGTTTTTTTTTCTAGTTGATATGATATAGGAATTTTCTTGTTTGATTTCAAGATAATAATCGAAAGAATAAAAGATAGATTCATTTATTTTTTATTTTGTATATAGGATTGAATTAATTGTTGATAATCGTGTAAATCGTTCTACTTTATCAGCTAATGGTATACGAAATGCTGTTTCTCTTCAACCAGTTCTTTATGTTGGTGGAATACCAAATAATAATAATATTAATTTAACTGGATCAGGTCTTAATGCACATGGATTTCAAGGATGTTTATCAAGTTTTATTGTTGATGGTCGTTTACTTGATTATCAACGTGCATTAGTACTTAATGGACAAGTGAAAATGAATGTTTGTTCAGGTAAAATATAGTTTTATTTCATTTTTTTTTTCAATTTTTGTTAGAAGAACAAAAAAAAAAGAAAGATTGAATATACTGTAAAACTCTACACGTATGAATTGATTGAATAAATAAACTTTTCCTAACAGATTCTTCGAATACATCAACAGATAAAAATAATGGTAAGCTATTGTTTTACTCATTTAGGTTGTATGTTCTCGTCCTCCCTTGTTGCTTTTTTGTGTTTTTGTCATGAAATCGCCTTCTTCTTCTTCTTTTTCTTCATCTACCACGTTTGTTCTATAGTTATTGAATTTTCACTTTTGTATTAAATTACATTGATATATATATAACAGAAGAAAAAATATTTTTGATTTTATTTTTATATAGATTTAAATAAACTTTGTTATGATTTTACATGTATTCATTCGGGTGTATGTTCAACAAATGAAAATGATGAGCCAAATTGTGATTGTATTGAAACAAGTTATATAGGTGAACGATGTGATAAATGTAGGTTGATAATTTTTTTTGTTTTTCTTTTTTGTTTTTAAATATTTATTTAATAAATTAGTACCAAAAGGATTTTATTTTGGTAAACATCATTCAATTGGTTCAATTGAATATGTTATACCAAAAGTATATCAAACAGATAATGATATAATATCATTTGGTTTACAAACATCATCAATATCAGCACAAATATTTCGTCTTGAATCTGATTTAAATTTATATAGTCTTGAATATGAAATTGTAAGTTTCATTTTTTTTTCTAATTTTTGATTCTATTGTTGAAAATAAATAGATACGAGAACGATCATATATTAAATTAAATATGGGTACAAAACAATCTGATGTTTATTCAGGTGTTGCTTATGTAACTGATGGAATGTATCATGCTATTAAAATAATTCGAAGATTTTCAATTATTGAATTATATGTTGATGGAACTCGAATAAAATTAGAAGGAGGAAATAGTATGTTGATGATAAATATTTAAAAGAAATAAAAGAGATATCGTCTATTTTAGAATATTCACGTCAATTAGAACAACAAACCTTTCTTAAACAACAACGTTTACGTATTGGAAATTTTAAAAATGCTTCACATTGGAATGGAATTATTGCTGGTATGTTTAATAAAAATTTTTCATAATAACATATTATAATCTTTTCAATAATTATTATCATTATTTGTTAGACAAAGGAGAAGGACGCATCAGAAATCAAATCGGCTTACTAATACTTTCTTGACTAACTCCATTGAATTATATCGCAACGAAAAGAGCATGTTGAGAGCAACATTTTTATATTCTATAGGAAGAAAAAGGTGTCATACTGAACCTTGTGAGGCTTTAGCATAATCTGATTCCGTTGTGAACCGATTTTTTTGGCTTCAAAAAAATGGTTCCATCTAGAGAAAAAAAACAAACAAGTAAAAAGTCATCGTGTTTTCTTGAAATTATTGAATGTGATTTTTCTCGTTAGAAACATTCTATTTTACAAAAATAACGATTTTTTATAAAGTTTAAACAAAGGCCGTGGTGATCAACGAATCCGAATTTGTAGAATGAAATCTATGAATTTTTTCGTTATCTCGTTGTCAGGCAATTGTAACTTCCCTCCGTCGGTACCTCCCAAAAAGTTACAAGGACTGCTCTTAGATAGCCCTTGAAAACTTATTAACCTCGACGCGATCAGCTCGTATCCCTACTGTCGCCTGATTTTTTGTTATTATTGGATAAGTAAAGCTATTTCAGATTTATGAAAATCAAGTTGGGCTCAAAAAATAATCTATCTTAGTGTAAGTGACTTGCGCCAGAACTCTTTTAAACACAGGAAAGCATTTTTTTGTCTGATATAATTCTTTAAATTATCTAGACTCATTGATACTTATTAATAAACGAATGAAACTTTAAAAAGTTCGATATCTTCACTAAAATGATAAATGGTTCATTATGACACCTTCCTTTTTTTTTTGTTAGAGATTACTAGTTTCATGATGTCTGATTAAATTTTGAAACTTAAAAGCTATCAGCAAAGTAATACATTTTTAATCTTCATTCTAATAATCCATACTATGATAATAGATTCAATTAGAGAATAAATAGACAAGACAAAATACTACTGAAATTGTGAATTTGATAGTTCTTTGATGAATTTTCAATCCCAATTCATTGTTTTTATTTAATGAGATATAGATTCGATGTACTAGTAGACACTGTTGGCATATTTATTGTATTTATCATAAACTCTTTTCGTTCAAGAAATACATACAATAGTCAAAAAGTTCATACACTTTCAAATATTTATTCATAGAAAAAAAAAACATTTTATCAGTCTGTTGACAGTAAATGTTCGAAGTAGTTTCCATGATGTTCAATACAAAATTCTATCCTTTGAAGCTATTTCAAAAATGTTTTTTGGTATTCGTAAATAGATATTGAATTGAGTTCTGTGATTATTGCTTTAGTCAAATTTGTAGTATCTGGAGATGTATCAAGTTCAGTGTTCACACAACTGAACAAGCAGAAGTAGAATATAGAAGATGAGCTCTAAGTTTGATTTATTTTTCTTCTTGAACATAATTAAAAGTAATAGGATTCCAATGTGGTTTTGGATTATCATGATGCGACTTAATACCATTTGTTTGTTGATGATAGTCTTTTTTTGTGTAACTTTTTAACAAATATCTGTAAAAATTCATCACAATAATATATGACATTTATTGATATTCTCGAAGATAATTCATGAATAAATAATTGTTCATTTGTCATTAAAAAAAATATATTACAAACATTGTTCTTTCTTCGAATGATTATCTCTTAATTACTGCAGAGGACCTTTTTTTCCTACCTATGATTTAGATTATTCTTTTTGAGTTGATTTTACGATGATAAATCTAAATTTCATCTCTCATGACAATATTTACACAGTCTCCAGGCATTACTTTAAAATTTCCACAAATTTTCAATACAAATATCAACATGTCGTTCTTGAGTGAGTTCATCAGATATTCATCTTGACAATATTTTTCATAAGTCAAGATGTTGCTTGAGAATAGTATCTACACTATCATGTAATATATATAAGATGTAACAATATAATTAATACTAATCTGTGCATCATTATTGATGAAATCTTTAATAGCATCAAAATTTTGTTGAGAAATGACAATTATTGAACGATCATTTCAGAGATTAACTTCGAACGGCTCTTGTCCATTTGAAAATCGGTGAATCCAATCAACAGCTGTATGAAAAAAAGTTCAATTTGAGTTTTTTTCGTCAAAAAATTTACTCCTAATCCTCCCCCCAGAAACCATGCAAAAAGTTATAGGATGGTAAGATTGCAGATATTTAGAAAATGAAAGCTGAATTTTCAAAGAGTTCATTTTTTGTGTAAATCCTGGGGGAGATTAGAGGTGACTTTTTCGACGAGAAAAAAAACTTTCAGAAATTCTTTAAATCGTATATAGACCAACTTAGTTTTTTATACTGATTCCGAATATCATGTTAGTTTTGAATTAAATTAAAGTTTTTCTAGTCGAGATCTTCTAAATATTGATCCCAGACAACAGTGTGTTAGGGAACTTTTTAAGTGATCCTATTTTTTGGCTTTTGAAAATATATAATTTTGTATCTTCTCAAAAGTGCTATCAAATGAGTAATGCGAAAATTTTGATCATTTCAATTTTTCGGTTAAATATTTCTTAAACAATGAGAGTTTATGATAAATACAGTAAATACGCTAAAAGTGTTTACCAGTACATCGAATCTATTCCTCGTTAAATTAAACAATCAATTGATGATTTTTTATATGGAGCTGAAGCCCCATCAAAGAGTTATCAAATTCATAATTTTAAATAGAATCTATCATCATAGTATGGATTATTAGAATGAAGACTAAAAATACAATACTTTGTTGATAGCGTTTTAGATTTTAAAATTTAATCAATATCTCATAAAACTAGTACGAAAATGTTAGTTTCAACATGCTATTTCCGTTGATATATGATTCAATGGAGTTAGTCAAGAAAAGTACTAGTGAACTGATTTAACTTATGAATTCCTCTCATTTCAATTTCATTAATCTTAGTAATTCATTGAGATTGTTCAATAAACAAAAATTAAATTACATTATATCTGCTCTAACGAAAATCCTCTAAAGATCACTATGATAAAGAGTCAATTTTCCTTAGAGAAATCTGAATTAAGATGATAGCTCAATGTCTGATCTTTCATTCT
>CAJNOL010001443.1:27498-64432 GCA_905250125.1 Rotaria sordida | reverse complement strand
TTTCTCATTTCGAATTAACTTCCAACACACTTATCAAACTAAATGTCATCACGGTTCAATAAAAAAAAAACAAAATACAAAAATCTCTATCAATACTTTATATTAACACATTTGACACTCAAAAACAACAAAACTCGATTATGTCTTTGATCTTCAATATTTAAATAAGATCCTTTCATTCATTCTTAACAAACTATTAATAATTAGAAATTCTTCTCACATATCTACTTAACAAAATAAATTCTTTCCCTATTTTACTTTGCATTTACAAAATCTCCTATTTATTAAAGATTATCTTTGTTTCCAACCAAATATATACGTATATTTATTTATTTATTTATCTATGAATTTTTTTCAAAAAAAATATCTAAACATATTTTATTTTCTCTAACTTGATCATTTTCTTCTATTAAAGATTTCATCTTTAACTTCTTCATCTATCAGTAAATTCTACCTTAACCATATTCAATTTGTTCAATCACATTATTGATAAACTTTCTTTTTCTTTATGAAATATTCTTCACAGTATTTCTTACTGATATCATTCATTGTAAATTAATCATTATTTTGTTTATTATCAAAGAATGATTTTCATTTACAAAAAAAAAATCTTTTCAATTTATAAGAAGTCTTTCAGCTAAAACATTATTCATATTCATAAATAGAAAATATCAAGATTAGAGAAAAACTCTCAGAGAATATCGATAGAAGTTATGAGTCAGTTAAGATATAAACATTTCATTCCAATACTCGATCTTTTCAATAAATTAAACTTTGAACTTTGAAGTTGAAAGTATATTTATACTAATATCTCAATGAATTATGATTGAAGATAAATTTTTAGAGTTTTTTTTATGTTATTATTATAAATTGTCTGAAAATGAATGAACAAATATTTAATAAAAGAGAATAAATGGATTTCTAATTCTAACTGATTAAATCATTTTACATTTGTTGATTTTGTTTTGAATAAAATTAACAATGAACCCATATCTATTTTAATAATATTTCAAAGATAAAAAAGTATTAATCTAGATATTAAGACAAAATATTTTTATTTTGAAAATATTTGTGAATAAAAAATGTTGATTATATAATAGAAAAACTAAATGTATAAAATATATATTTGTTTATTGATTTGTTAAAATGTGATTTATGTTTTTTATATAATTGAAAATTAATCATTTAAATTAGAATGAATTAAATTTTCATATTTATTCATAAGAATTGATTGATAACAAAATGTTCACGATGAAAATGATGAATTAAATGGATTTAGTATAATTAAACTATTTTTTTCTATTTATATCATAAGAAAAATCTTTTTCTTGGTGATTTTGATGGTGTTTCATTAGTTAAAATAGAAAACATTATCTAGAGAAAATATACTTATATGTCAATAAACTAATCTTCAGTTTGATAATAATATATGAACTTTGTTTCTTTATGTTGTTGATATCTCTAATAAATAGTGAATAGAAGATTAGTCAGCATCGTCTTTTCAACTCTTCGATTAAATTACATCTATTTATATTTTATCACATAAAAAAAAACATTAAATTAAATAGAATTATTTTCTCTGTTTATGTTTCTTCTTTTGCTAATAAAAAATGTGTCAGAATCAACGAATAATTCTTATCATTACTTAATAATAACAAAAAAAAAATTGAATTTTTGTTAATTTCTTCAATAAAGGCAATTTATTGTTATTACCATTGATACTAACTATATGTATCGATTTTCTTCTCTCGTCTCTTTTTGTTGTTCTTTTTTTCAGTCATATCGAAGACAAAAGAATATTTGATCAGATAATAATAATCTTTCTCATATAGAAAAAAAAACATTGAAATTAAATTATGAAAACTTTTTTTAATAAGAAAAAGTACCCAGTCAGACAAAAATTTCGAAAAATGCGTTTAAACGCACAATCGGGAACCGCGACTGTGATCCATTCACGCTCATTAAAAAAACGCACGAAAACGCGTTTATTGGCGTTTTTTGTAACTTTTTGGGCGTCAAAACGACGAAAGTTCCAGTTTTTGAGCGTTAAAACGTATCGTTTTTAAGTTCTAGAATAATAGTGCGTTTTAACGCTCAAAAACTGGAATTTCTGCCGTTTTGACGCCCAGAAAGTTACAAAAAACGCCAATCAACACGTTTTCATGCGTTTTTTTAATGAGCGTGAATGGATCATAGTCGCGGTTCCCGATTGTGCGTTTAAACGCGTTTTTCGAAATTTTTGTCTGACTGGGTAATGTTAATCACAAAAAAAATCTAAAGTTTATCATGAAAAATTTTTTTTTAATCAAGTTTTTTTGTTAAAAAAAAGTTTATTTAGATGATATTCATTACGAAGTATGTCAAATGCAACAAAATACGTATCATCATCGATTAATTTTTTTTTCCATGCATCGTTCAATTGAATTATTTTTTCTTTTATTTCTTCTAATTCCTAAAAAAAACGTGAAAATGTTAGAGAATATGTTTTATCAACTTAAATGTGTTTCTGTACTCTAATTGAACGTTTAACATACATGCATGAAAGAGTCTATGTGAGTTTATTTATTATATTGTCTGTACTTCATTCATATTATTTTCGTTTCTCAAAATTTTTCTAATGTAATTAATAGAATACACTTACAATTTTTTCGGCCATTTTTATGAAAAAAGTAATGTTAATTCAACGAAGAAGAATGAATAATAAATGAAGATACAAAATGGAATAATGGATGTATATATATGACCGCAATAATTCATTGTTAATATTGTTTTCATTGACTGAAAACATTAGACAATAGAAGAATAGTTGACGAATTATGATAACAGACAAGATATGAATTTAATGGATAATAACATTTATAGGTTAATCTGTTATTTTTCTCTCCTCTTTTTATTCTCACTCGCGTCAGAAAACAAATTTTTTTGTCTTATCATAGAAATGATTTTTTTTTACAAAAAATAATTTTCTCCTGGACTGGAAAATCTAAACTTATTTTAGAAAAGAATTGAAGAAATTTAATGAAAATCAGTTATCAAATTGTAATTTTAAATGATTTGTATTTTAGTAAGAATTATTTTTATTTAAGATAACATGATTAATGAATAAGTATATTGATACCCTATTGAAGGTACTCATCTAGTAATTATTAGAAAGTATTCTTAAAAGGAAAACACTGAGAGAATTTATAATTATTCTTGATTTATAAATACACATTGTTTATATCTTTGTAAAGTTTTAAATATCTAAGTATATAATCAAATATCTAAAATAAAAGATATTCAATAAATGTGTACTAGAAATATTTACTCAATAATAACCATTTTAATAGTTTTCCAGTAAAATTTCTTTCCAATATAATGGCTATAATAAGATTCATAATATCCAGGGTTGGCATATGTACCCCATTTGGATTTTCGAGCTTCTGCTTTCATGAGCTGATTTTGGTCAAAGTGAATCATGTTTTTCAAAAGAACTTCTTGTTTTGTTTATCGAGGTACTTGCAATGGGCAATACTGTCATGAAAGATTGACTAAAGATGATTGGCATACATTGTATCCTATTAGTTTTTTCTTAGGTTTCTCTGTTTTTCGATGAAAATAAAGGTAGCTATGGATATGTGACAAATCTAAGCTGTATGAGTCAAAAGAATCGAATCATGAAAACTGCTGAACACCATATTCACGAACTGAATGTGTTGATCGCTTCTTTTTGTATGAATTTTGCACAGTGATCGGTTCTTTTTCCATCCATTAGTTAGATGATCATTGCTGTTCCCATAAAAAAGATCGTTAAACAACTTATTCTATCGCTTTACGGATCTCTTCAACTTCCATCTGGCTCAATGTATGTAGTTTAACTTATGTAATCTGAAAAAGACCTGTGAAAACTACCTTCTAGAATAAATTGAGTTATGAAATAAACCCAGTTCGGGTGGGTGTGGGTGTGAACAGGTGTGGGCGTTGCCTTGGATGATGCAAGAGAAACATCACGCCCACACCCACCTCACACCCGCATACCCACATCCACACCCATACCCACACCCCGCTTACGCCTACACCCACACACCCACACCCGGCTCTTCGGTGTTTGCTCTTTTATTTGTTTAAGGATCACTAGTGTCTATAGAAAAATGACGAAACTCATAACTCTGAAGTATGGTAAATTAAGACCATATGGCGCCATCAGTACAGTGCAAGTTATCGAAATTCCATTCAAAATTTAGAGAGACCCATATATATTGTCTGTCAATATTCTTTTTGTTTGAAAGACACTATAAAAACAGAACTAATAAAAAAGATTTCCTTTTGAAACTTGCAGAGACTACAAGTATATAACACATTATCAATAGGCAGCTTTTGGTTTTATTAATTTTTTTACGAAAAATGATTGAATATGATCATAATCATTATTAGTTTTATTTTTACTTAATATTCCTATCGGATTGTTGTCACTAGTGTTTTAGTAAAGATTTACCTGGGGCACAAGTTCTATACAAAAACATAAAAATAATGTGAGTAAGATTTCTACTTCAGGTTTGGTGGAAATAGAATTAAGAATCAATAAAGAAAAGAAGATGATTTCGAAAGAAACACCGTAATGGTTTTTTTAGACACTGAGAAAAGCATAGACTTGTGTAATTCAATTTCTATACGGTCATTTAAGACGACTAGCGTAGATGAAATTATGAGAGATAAAACTTTGAGCAACATCAATTGAAAGTCTAGCAACCTTATGTTCTTTTCACTTGAATTGTTCAACACTTAGGCATACAGTTTTCTGTGCTGACTTTCGGAACACCGTATTTTGTGTCATCCACCGCCAAGAATATTTCTCAATAAAGAGTAAATTGAAGTTTAAGTGAAGTTCAGACAAAGTGTAGCTTCGGTCGTTATTGATACATATCGTATTTCATGGAGATCAACTGTGAGAAGTTCAGCATGAAAGTTATACTGACTCAGTAGTTCTCCTAACAGAAAATAACTTCTAATGACTGGAATGATCTCATTTGACATATAGCGATCGGCAGCTATCCATTTTAACTTTCAATGTTGGAAACAAATTGCCATTCTTTTTCTTTGTTTTCTTCGTTATATTTCTATGATGTGGTGATCTCAACTCGCTGATTGATAAGGCTATAGTCAACACTGATTTATACAAGTCACGCTCAATTCTAAGGATCTTGCATGGAACTGTCTTCAGAATGTAGTGATTGAAAGTTGTGTACGTGTTCTTTATTGACAACATCCTATGTTTTCATTATTGTTTCTTACTCTGTACAGCATTTTCTCAAAAACTTGATTGTATGATTGCCTTAGAGCCGCATAGAAGCATTAATAAGACTCAGTGATTCATTTGCATTTCATCTGAGTATTAACTTTGTGCCGTATATTTTTGCAAGTAGGAAAAAATTAACTACTATCGATCTACAAAATAGTGCGTTGGTGAGTTTTTTAATGGACTGTTTTACGCACGAGAAGACAGCTACTCGAGTATACCGTGTGCAAATACATTCTCTTTACGAGAGAAAGACGAAGAGAAAGAATACTTATCGATTAATCTGCTATTGGGTGCCTGTGGACGACTAATGAGATCTAAAGAACATACTGTACTTTCGTTAAAGACTAATAAATAAAGAAATGTGAAGTATTTGCTTTCTTCTTTTAGAAATAGAAATCAGTTAGGGTGTGGGTGTGGCTCTCGGTGTAAGTAAAAAGGAAAACGACACCCACACCCTCTTATTCATGAATATGAGTTTAGCAATCTGAAAAGTTCTTGCAATGAAAGTATACTCTAGTGCATAGAAAAAATTCGTTGGTGTGAGTATTATTTTTTTTTGAATAATTCGGGAACAAAGTGAAATAGAAAGCTACAGTTTTCACCATTATGTGGACCTTCGATTACTCTATCAATCCATGATAGACGATAAGAAACATAAGCTTTTCAGATTATGTTAATTATTGAGCTTTGAAAGATGTGAACCTAGTTACCTTAAGTTTTATAGTGACTGATCAGTTTTAAATATGTAAAAGATAATCCAGAGAATTCTCTAATACATGGCGAAAGACCGACCTCTGTACTTGTTATGGTTCAACAATGTTACACATTCTCTTAGAGCCTATAAAAGCGTTTTTTTTTCTCAATAAGATGGACTGCAAATATGCATACCAAAGTTCGTTGTTGACCGTTTTTGAACTATAAGAATCACTACCTTTGGTCTCGAACAACTTTCGTAATGGAAGATAAAGATCTAGACTTTGCAGAAAGAGTATGAATTCTAAGTATGTGATTAAAATGAAATAGAAAGTGTAATTTTATGACCAAAATATTACAATATATCACTTGTTGATATAAACAAATATTTACTTTTTTATAAACTACTAAGATCTGAAGTATGCATGGATACTTTTCTATTGCAATTTGCTCGACTCTTTGACAATCTGTTCAAAATGTTCTCTCCCTTTTCTTTGTTACTAGGGAACCATAAACATCGGTTTTTAAAGCTATGTTGTCTTAGTCCGTTATAAAACATATACCTGCATTATGAATTGTGAATTCTTTCTCACGACTCATATCTCTAACAATACAAATATTGTTACAGTTTTTCAGTATTTTACCGAATGATGATCGAGGAAATGAAAATACTTGGTTAGATGATGATTTTGAAATGAAATGCCTATTATAACAATTCTTTATCTTCTATACATTCCATGCGACTTTTGTTCTCCCATTTTTCATCGGATATCTTGTCCATTCATCCATAACATAGAACATCTAAATAGACTCAATTCTGCCTGTTGCATATGAATCGTGTGCTTTTGTTCAGAATAGCCGACTACATGCTAGAAAATGAGAAATGTTGATTGTGGTAAAAATAATACTTTATTATCTATCAGGTATATTGAGTCATATCTCTCTAAAACAAACAATCATCAAATATTAAATAATTACACATTCATCTTCATATGTAAAGGTTTAATGAGAATATTTTAAAATAACCATATATGGATGCATAGTTACGATAAATATACTTTATTTCATTGTAGAAATAATTATTTTTAGCATCGACCAATCTGTCGATTATAATATTATTTTTTTATAAGGAAAATAACGTTACCATATGATAATATTCTTAAAGCATACACGAACGTTTTTATTTTCTTGATGTGTGTGTCTTAATATGATAAGCGCAAATATTTATAACATTCAATCTAAATAGTTTGTGCCTGACTTAGATAGGTAAAATGCCCACGCTTAAGTGACTATTGAATTCATAGAAAAGAGCAAGTGTAAATTTTGAGTAGCTATGAAAAAAAAACACAGATCGATAATAAAAAAAAAAGCATGCATGTCAATAGTGACATTCACTTATGATAATAAAAAAAAACCAGCTGAAACGTGATATTAAACACTTTAATGTCATATGGTAAAATAATCAATCACCATTTTTTGATCGTATGGTTTGATTGGAATATATGATTATTCTAGTGAGTAATACTCAACTTGAAAATTGATCGTAATAGTTTGCACAGTCGTTCAAGAGAAGAGAAGATTGATCATGTTTAGGAAGAATTATGCTTGTTTTTTAATTTTACATATCGAATATTGAAACTAGTATTTTATTATATTCATGGTATCGATTCTCTAATCAAAATTGAAATAAGACTTTTGATTTTTCTACAAGCAAGAATTCATCGATTGATATTTTTCAGATACTTTTTTTTAAAAATTTTATAAGATAATTACGAGAATGCGTGAATACAAAATAGTCATACTCGGTAGTGGTGGTGTTGGTAAATCAGCATTGACTGTACAATTTGTTCAAGGATTATTTGTTGAAAGATATGATCCAACGGTTAGTTGTATTAATAAAAAAATTTTTAAATATATATTTTTTTATTGTCAATAGATTGAAGATAGTTATCGAAAACAGGTAGAAGTCGATGGACAACAATGTATGCTGTAAGTTTGAATTTAAAAAACAATAGAAAGTATTTTAGATTTTCTTTTCTTTTAGTGAAATTTTGGATACTGCTGGAACAGTAAGTAATTTGAAAATTTTATTCTCTTGGTCTTTTGAAAAAAACATTTGAAGAAGTTTGAGATTTTTCTATGACTTTTTTTTAGAATAATCTACAGGTATTACGCTTATTGATCAATAAAAATATAATCTAATCACGAATTATTTTGATTGTTTTTTTTTTCTGTCTCTAATCTGACATTTAAACACATATTGATTATACATACGTAATAGTTTCTATCGTTGCGCATCGATCATGTTACAAAATAGATATCTAAAATTATAGTCATAATAAACTATTTAATTTATTGTTTGTTTTTTTTTGTTTTTTGATAATGATAATTACAAAAGGTAAAGTTGCTAAATATCAAAAAGCAAAAGATCTTAGTTACAATATTTCAAAATGCATTCAAAAATAATGAATAAGATATCTTTTTCTCCTTTCACAATTGCAGACTTCAATAAGGAGGAGTTTTTGATATCCATGCATTATAATATCAGAAGATGAAACATCTCCAAAATAAATATTATCATTAAAAATGATTTTATCGAACTAGTTAGTTAACTTCGTATATTGTTAAACATTTTTCAGGAACAATTTACTGCTATGCGAGATTTGTATATGAAAAATGGTCAAGGATTTGTACTTGTATATTCAATAACTTCTCAATCGACATATAATGATCTTATTGATTTACGTGATATAATTCTTCAAGTAAAAGATACAATTGATGTAAGAAAAATTTTATTTTTTTTATTTAGAGTATTTTTATATTTTTTTTTTGAATATTTAATATAGGTACCAATGGTATTAGTAGGAAATAAATGTGATCTTGAAGATGAACGTGTAATTGAAAAAGAAGTTGGTCAAACATTAGCACGTCATTGTAATGCAACATTTCTTGAAACATCTGCTAAACAAAAAATAAATGTTAATGAGGTTCGACATTTCTTTCTTTGTATATAATTCATACAATCACTAAAATAATTAATTTTGATACTATTATTTAGATATTTTTTGATCTTGTCCGTCAAATAAATAAACGAACAACAGTAAATAAAGGTAGAAAAATTATAAATAAAAATTCTGGTCAAACTATAAATTCAAATCTATCAGCTTTAAGTAGAAAAAATGATGTTGATAATTTACCAACAAATTCATCGAATCGACCAACTGTTTCAAATAAACAAGGTTGTTGCACAATTTTATAAAATTCCAAATATATATATATATATATACAATGACTACCAAAATTATCCAACAAGCAACTAGAATTTTTTTTCTCAGTTTATATCTCCTACAACGCTTGTTTCGTTCTTCGGCTTCTCTTTCGCAAATATGTTCGATAGGATTTAAGTCTGGAGAAAACGAAGGCCATTTATTTTGAGTCATTATCATGTTGTATGACCCATTTACTACTCAAATTCAATTTTTTCACAGACTCAAACAAATTTTTTTGCAAAATATTACGATAAATTTCTCCTGTCATATTTCCGTCTATGAATACAAGATTTTCTACACCAGGAGATGAGAAATAACCCCAATATTTTACATTTCCTTCGGCGTTCACCACATCATAACTTTTCCGTCTGATTCAAACAAGTTAAATTTACTTTCTCCAGACCATAAGACTTGATCCCAATAACTGAGAGGCTTTTCAGGATACATTTTAAAATACTCAAGGCGTTTGCTACAGTTGGCTTTATCAACGTATGGTTTCTTTTGAGCATCATGACCCTTAAATCCGACTTCGTGTAGTCGACGACGCATTGTTTGCTCAGAAATGATTACTCCCAATTGAGTTTCAATCGGATGGCGTTGATTTTTGCCGATCCACTTTTATTTTTCACTGTATAACTCGATCAAGGTGTAGTGAGGTGTTACGTTTGCGACGTCGACCTATAATATTTCCTATACATCGCCGTTTATAGAATGTTTTATAATAGTTTCTCGTAGATCAAAAGAATATTCCTTCTTCTTGGGTGCTATTGTAAGTAAAATAAACTAAGCAGCCGACGTTAATATTTATCAATGCGGTGAAACATAAGTTATTACTATAGGTGGTACTAGGAGTTATTCGCGAACTGGTAAAGAAAATCGTTTATCAATGCTTGATCGTTTTCTATCTTTCGAAATTATTTGTCGGATAATTTTCGTAGCCATTGTATATATATTTGCCGCTTTACTTTTCCTATGCCAATTCTATGTTCCAGTCATTCAGTTTTTTTTCTTTATTCTTAAATTTGTTATTATTCTTTTGTTGATGTTCGTTTTATTTTCTGTCTGAACAAAACAGGAAAGTTTTTTTAGATTTGATTTGTTCTATACACATGAGAAATATCAGTTATGTATATGTTCGAAAAATAAATCGCTCAAAATGAGATATTAAATTTATTCTTTTTGTTTATTTTGTATAAATCTAAAATTATTTTTTTTTTCGAATTTGGTTATTTTTGTGCTCTTTATTTTATTTGTATGTAGAGAAAATCAAAAGATAAACGATAAATAAAAATAAAATGAGCTTTAGTTGATTTGAATTTCCAAGTGGGCATATACGTATTCCAATTCTTTGAATTGGTGCATCCCTAGATACAGTTGTTTGTTGAAGTTGCTGTTTTTTTTTTGAAAAATTAAGTTATCTAACAAAACATTCTAGACTGAAAAGACAGTGGAATCAACATTAAAGAAAGCAGTTTTAAAATTAAAACAAAAAATTCCTATTGCATTCGTACATGTTAATTTCTGATGGTTATATTCGGAACCAGCATGGTCGATACACTAGTTTTCAATGAAAAAGCGATTGATCAATTAAAAACTTCTGGGCAGATACTCAGATTGTCCTTGTTCAAGTCAAGATTGCAACGTTGTTTTATTTGGAATATTTCAAACTTTTATTTATTTTTGAAGTAATCACTAATTAATGAGAGTAATGGTTGATGTTTTTTTTTTTGAATCAGTAGCTTTTAGTTACCAGAGAGCTTTGTTAAACATTGAAATTGCATTTTAACAGCCGTGATGGATATCTCTTGGCGACTTTGCCAATTTCAAAATTTTAATTCTTTTTTTGCAAGCATTTATTATAGAGACTTTCGAAAAGACTTCTTTATTACTTCTATTCGCAAGAGAATGATGATTGTCGTACTATTAAATCCGGGTGTGGATGTGTTAATCGCAGTAGTTCCCATAGCCATAGTCACACCCACACTCTTAATGATTAATTAAAACTGACCTCAGATTTGGATTCCTCGCCCATAATTATCTTTGGTCAAGTTTTTTAGAAAACATTAATAATTAATAATTAATTAGTTAAAACTGACCTCGGATTTGGATTCTCCACCTTCAATTGTCTTTGGTCAAGTTTTTAAGATAATTATCGCTTTTCCTCTTGGATTGATCTTCGGCCAATCAGTGAAGTGCGGACACACAAGCAAGCAGACAATTTATGTTTACTAGACTCTTCTCTACGAGAAAAAGAATAAAGTACTCATAGCAGCAAAAAATTGCCTTTCTTGAGTATTTTTCTTAAGATTCTCGTGACCAGCAGAAGAAAGACAAGTCCATGCATTCATTTTGATTGTGTACCTAAATTTTTGACAGACTTTGCATTTAATTGGACATTCCCAATAGAAACTATTAGCATTCTGAAGGTGAAATACTTTTTGGATGTTGGCGTTTTTTTTTTTCTTCATATATCCATAGCTAAACCTAGGCTTATGTTTTTATATCGTTGATGTAACGCGGGAGACATTTTCTAAACAAAAACAAAAACTGTCTTAAAAAGAAGTATGGTATTGCCTGAACTCAAATGTATGGATGATGTCTGTGAGAGGCTTCTTGTAAAAGATCTAATGCTACTTTATTTTCATTTTCAATGAATAAGTAATAAGCAATTGAAATCTGAATATTAGACTAATAGAAAAGACATTATTTAGAAAGACAAATTCATGAGATCCTTTGAATATTGTCAAAGTTAAACAAAATGAAAAACAAGAAATCTTGAAAAACGTCAGCAAGTTGATCTTTTTTATTTTCAAGCACAAAATAGTAACAGGCAAACTTTATGTTGTTTTAATTCTATTTGAAAAATCTGAATCATATTTTTTACTGCAATGAAACATTCTGATGATGAGGATGATCTAGTTATCACATGAAGAACGGTCGGCTGCAATTCTAAAAGTTTCAGAGAAGATTACGTTACGATGAAGCATTCTATAATACTATTTTCAAGGCAAACAATGAATTCTAACCGAAGATTCGCGCCAAATAATGGTAGACTTGTCAAATACTAGTTTAGTGGCTAGAAAGAGAATGATTCATAACTTAAAGAAGACAAGTGCATTTATGATAAAAATATTACTAGACAGAGAAGAAACATCCAACTTTTCAACGGTGGGTCGAACGGCATTTGACATATTTTCTAGCTTGACATAACATCACAAAAAAAATCTTGATATTGTTCTTTTATCTCAGTTTAGCTAAAGCTTCTGTTTAATAGTTTTTGCTTCGCTGCACGACAATTTTTATTCATTGAGTTTTGAAACAATGGAATCAATTCATTTGTTTCATAAGGATTATCTCAAACAAGCCAATATATTTGATGATATCCTTTAGTAAAATAATGATGTAGGTGTGGGGAAAGACCAATGTGTATGTTGTGTACCATCACCTATCATCAATCTCACGTACCAAGCATCATTAAGATTCTCCTGTCTAGCTTCTTTAATCGGTTTAATTTCAACAGCGTGATATCCATACGAAAGTAGCAAATTAACCAATGAGAAGAACAATTCAAACTCATGAAATGAATCATTATTTACTAGTTGAAAAAGCATGTCTCGAGAATGAATATGAGTGGATGTGGGTCTTCTCTTCATCTACATCCACACCCACATTTGGTAATAGGATAATCTTGATACAAAATCGAGCAGTAAAAACATTGGTACTGGAGAAGTGTTCATAGCATAGCTCATGAAGACTTACCCATTTTTTTTATAGGATCCGTCTTTCGTGAAAAAAAAACATTGATTGTCTAATGAGACCGAAGTGCATATCATTACTTTGTGTACGATACGACGTTCAATACGAGGAGAATGAAGAGGATGGGGTAGATGTGGGTTAGATGGAAGAGAAGATCCGCACTCACACAGCCATATCCATCCACACCTATACCCTTCAAATGTTTTTATATTGGAATAAACAAAATTATTATTCACAAAATTAATAACCCTATTCAGAAACTTTATCAAGAAATGAAAGTACAATAATGAATAATATTTCATTTTTCTAGAGACCAATGGTGGTGCGACTAAACCCCTCCCCATAATAGAAGCCCA
The DNA here is from genome assembly GCA_905250125.1 of Rotaria sordida. Taxonomy (NCBI): domain Eukaryota; kingdom Metazoa; phylum Rotifera; class Eurotatoria; order Philodinida; family Philodinidae; genus Rotaria; species Rotaria sordida. The sequence continues at coordinate 51,080 of CAJNOL010001443.1, read as the reverse complement.
TCCCATATTAGAAGCCCCCCCCCCCGTATTAGAAGCCCCCTCTGGAGGATTCGATATGCCAGACATATTAGAAGCCCCCTTATTTTAAAAACTTTTTGAGAGTTTTTTGAAAACATTTTTTAGTATTTTCACAGCAAAACTTAAAAGATTACAAAATTTTAAGGTAAAAATGCGTTAAATTCTTAGTTAACCGTATTAAAATCTCAAAAACTCCTTCAAAACCCGCAAAAATCTGTAAAAAACCCTGAAAATCCTATTAAGGCTTTTGAAAAACTTTAGTACCTAAAATCTTCGAAAAATTATAGGACATAATAGAAGCCCCCTCCAAAAAATTTGTATGCTGGATACTTTAGAAGCCGAGGGGAGCTTCTAATATGGGGGGGGGGGGGGGGGGGGAGGAGAGTAGTGTTGAGGATGTAACACCATCTCTCTCTAATGATCGGGATATTTTTCTTGATTAAGAAGACAAAAGATACTATGGACATACGGATTATTTTGTTACTCATTTGTAATTTTATCATACTTGCTTTGAGTGTGTATATGCAATAAAGTATAGTTTCGTCATTAAGTTGATATCAGATAAAATCAAGTGATGCCATCTGTTGATTTTTGATTATAATCCATGTATTTTTCATTTCAAATTGCTGATATCAAATAGCAACCTACTGAATCAGTACGTTGGTAAACATCGTAAAAATAATCATTCTGCATAGAAGTAAACAAAAATAACTTCAATAGTTACTCATTTAAAAAAAAGGAAAGATAACGACATGTAGATAAAGTAAGACTACAAATACGAAAGAAGATTAAAAAAAATCTCTTTCATATTTTTTAGTTTTCGTAATAATATTCTTCACAAGTAAAAGTAGAAGAGATCTTAGTTGATTATTATAACGAACAATCATGAGTGTATCATCGACAACGACGACGGCATTTTCTGAACAACGTCTTGTAGAATTTAAACGTATTGTCGAAGGTTATTTACTATCAATAGTATGTATATGTGGTTTATTAGGTAATGTATTAACATGTGTCATATTATCCAGTCGAATTATGCGTAAATCAACAACAAATATTTATATATTTGCATTATCATGTGTATCATCATGTATTTTAATTGGTTTTTTATTAACACATGGAATACGATTAACTTTTCATGCTGAAACATTTTATCGACATATATTTACAAGAGTTTTTCCTATACATGTAACATGTTTATTAATACAAATATATTTAACAGTAATAGTTGTTCTTGATCGATGTATTCTTATATGTTCACCATTTCGAGATCAAAAACGACGTAGTCCACGACATGCAGTATTTATTGTTTTATGTGTTTCGTTGTTTTGTATATTATATTGTATACCATTTTGGTTTGAATTTACTCTTATTAAAAAAGATAATACACGAGTTATATCTGTATCAGATATTGGAGCACATCCATTATTTCGCACATTAATGCGTAAATATCTTTATTTTGTTTTTGTTTTTATTATTCCATTGTCAACAATAATAATATGTAAAACAATGATTATTAAAAAATTATACACTGTACGTCGACGTAAACGTTTATTGGGTAATTTAAAAAAACAAAATCGATCATCAAATGCTATTAATTTCTTAGTATTATCAATTGTATTTGTATTTCTTGTTACACAATTTCCTTATTTTATATTTAATGTGCTTTATTCATGGTTTGGTCAAAGTTTAATGGCTGGTTTACGTGCAAGGCAATATTTAGCTATTAATAATCTTTTATCTGTTATAAATGCATCATCAACATTTATTCTTTATGCTTTTTTCGATCGAAAATTTCGACAAATTGGTCAACATTTTTTGTTTTGTCGACCATTACCAGCTGGTTTCGATGCTCAAAATCGTGTAACACGAATGATGTTATTAAATCGTCATGCAAGTACCTTCGTACATCATACAAAATCATGTCCTGCATCAATAAATTTAATATAAAATCATCGATATTCAGTTATTATAAATATTAATATAGAAGATTTAATAGAACAACAATTAATTGAAAGACCATTAAAATTAACAAAAAGTGTTTCGCTTTTTGAAAATCGAAGAGTCATGTGTCGACATTCAAATAATTGTTAATTATAAGTTATAATTATATTTCTTTTTCTCTTATGTTCAGATTACTGTTTGCCTTGCTTTTGTTGTTCTTTTGTGATTATAAACATCAATTCAATATCGAGTGTCAATTAAGGATTACACATTTATTTAAAAAAAGCAAAAAAGAAACACTTTTATTTTATGTCAAACTGAAATATGTTGACAACAAAATTATTAATGAACATGAAATGTAAAGTATAACGAATGATAAACACTTGACTACGTATAAATTTAATCTTTCAATAATAAATAAATAGGATATATATATATATTTCTATTGAAGAATGGAAAAATTCATTATCCTAAAACTTTTAACTAATATGAAAAAGAAAAGTATCATCTATTTAGTATAACTTTTTCTTCAGTTGGTTAATTAAAAAAAACCAAACATCAGAACCCCGATGTCAATTGCAATATTCATATCCGTATAGAAAATTTATGCGTAAATACTTCTGTTTGAATTTTGATCAAAGATCCCAAAACAGCGCTATTGACTTATGTATGATATATTTCTAAGAATAATGAATGTACTATATGATTTTTCTGTTATCATTATTGTTATGCTAATAAACATTAGAAAATTTCATTGCTGACCTTTTGCAAGAAAGAACATTTATTCTGTCCATCATTGATCAATGAGAAAATAATGGAAATATCGATAGTATTCTTTAGTTATTTCTGTGATGAAAATTATGCTAATATAACAGATGGAACTTATTTGTTTTAAGATTATAAAACTGACAGGATTTAGATGCATAATCCATAGAAAGCTGTCGTCGTATTTTATAAATAATCAATACAAAGCATTGTTTTTATATTCAATTAATAGATGTTTAGTGATTGTAAATATATTCAAATATACAATATTTGCCTATACCGTCAATATAGATAATTTTTTTTTGATTTGTTCCACTGTAAAAAATGTTTTCTCTGACAAAATTCTAGAATTAGGACATTTTCTAAATGAAGTTAGAAATAAGATACGAAGTTCATATGTATTATACTAAATTTCTAAAAATATTTTTCTTCTTATATAACTTGCATTGAATGTAAAAAGAAAACTATCAATATGTATTACTCACTTAATCATGTTTAGAATAAATAAAAATGTTCGTTATTTCATTTACAATATTTATATTTTTTAACCATAACAGCTTGAAAAAAAATGTTAACCCTTCATAAAGTTCAAACAGTCGCATCATTCTTGCTAAAGATTTTTTCATATTTTATAAGATGCATATCTATGCTTTCAAACAAGGTTCAAATAAATACTATTTGTATGGATATGTATATATAGATGTGTGTTCTGACGATTATTGATAAAACAATTATGTATTTCTACCGCATTTTGAGCAAATAGTGTAGACTTTTTCGAACCATAAAAACAAAGTCCAACTTTTTATTTATAAATTAGGAGCTTTTTGACACGATTAAATTCCAGCATAGTCTGCTTCAATACAGAAGTTCGCTGTTTCTTCTAGTGATGTTATAGAGCTTGTTCCGTTGATTATTTCGAAAATAGGTTTTTCATTTTCATTAACAAATAGGATTTGTCAGAGTTAAATCGTTGTCAAGTTCTGTCGATGTAAAGAAAAAAGCATGAAAAAACACTATGAAGTATTTGTAATTATTTTTTATTTTAAACAGGAAATAGTACTTATAAGTGAACCTTTTTAAATAATTATTTCTCATACTTTTTGTCTAGAACGTACCTGAGAGTCTAAAAAAAGTACTACAATTCATTAGGAAAAGTGAAAAATAGTAAAAGAATCCAAATTATTTTACTGTATTAATATTAAATATTCCGTGGTAGTTTTTTTTTTACACTTAACTTTTTACATAGGTAAAATAAATTAAACTTTTTAGAATTATTTTTCACATGTCCGAGTGAATTGTAATATTTTCTCAAACTTTCCACAGTGCTTAATAAAACTTTTTAAACAAAAATTTTGAAAAATACTTGAAAAGATTCACTTCTATGTACTATTTCCTGTTTAAAAAAGAGAGTGTGAGTATGAGTGTCGATGGTGCAGGTGTGAGTGTGAGTGCAGATCTTCTCTTTCACCTAACCCACATCCTAAACATAATGAATGATATGTCAGTCGTCGATCATCTGCCATTAGGATTCGAAAAAATTTTCTAGAACTGATAGTTTTTTTTTTTTCTGTTTTAAATTATTTGATGTACAAAGTCTAGATTGTGAATTATAGCATTATTCTATATGTCATATAGTAATATATATTTTATACAATAAAATAAAACTCAATGTCTTCTGAATGAACAAAATTATTTCCTAAATTTGATAACATTATCAATCTATCAGATGAATCAAATAAAAAAAAAATGAACATAATTCTTTACTTTAACTCAATAACGCATAAATACGTAATATATTTTTTTTTTTATTTGAAATAAAATATGTGATCTTTCATATAACATTCAACGTAATAAAAGGGTTTTATAGAGTTGAAAACTAAATATTCTTAACCAAGCATAGCACAATAAGCATCATTGACACCCAAAACTGCATGATCACAATATTCTGGTTCGAAAACTTTACATTTATCTTTACATGCTTCAGTTACGCATGTTGCATCACCAAATGATCGAAGAAAAACTGGTTGACAACGAAAACCAGAACAACATGAACAAACACATGATAATGCACTAGTTGGAGTTGTACCAGTTGTACGATGGGTTGTTGCTGTATGACGATGAGTTGATGCTGTATGATGATGAGTTGGTCGACCAGTTGATGTTGGAAAGAATTGACCATAAGTAGCAGCCAAACAAACAGCAAATAGACACGAAACGAATAATAAATAGTTCATGATCTGTACAAAAAGAAAATATGCAAAGTTTACGTACAATTATAATATGTCAGTTGTCATATCAAAAATCCTCGAATAGGAAAAGTTATCGAAATGATTACTATTAAACTTACTTTATTTTTTTTTTAATCAGGTCTCCTTGAGTATGTTTCGATGCTATGAAAGAAATAGTAGAAGCTATCGATTATATATATATATATATCTATGTATATTGTATTTGGTAAGTGATATGAATGTGAAAATGACCACATGCTACTTTGATTATTCGTTTGAATTTACATGGTACAAAATAATATTTACTTTCGATATCAATAAAGATAACAAAAGTCGAAAGATTGGTCGAATCAAAGAAAACAAACGCCCAATTCTTTTAATATGATCATTAAATTCATTGAAAAAGAATCAAATCATATGTTATTTTCTATGATTATTAAGATATGCAAGATAATCAAACTTTTCCTAATAAAGCACAACTGTTAATATTCGATCTTTTTTATTTTTTACGGAACATTAATAACAAAAAAAAAGAAAGATTTTTATTTCTTTCTACCAAAAACGAAAAATATACTATTATACTTCTATTAAGTGTGAATAATAATTATATTTTGATTTTAAAGCAAACACTTTTTATGTGAAATATTAAATTCATAAAGTAGATATGCGCATAATGAAAGGAATAATAATTTTTTTCACTAGAAAAAGTCTTCAACACATGAATTATTCTCTTTTTCGACTATTAATAATGGTTGGCATGTGATACATGAGAGGAGGATATATATATTTTGTTTTTTTTTCTATGTGGGGTATGATACTTGTGCATTTTTTTCCAAATATATACAGATGATGATTTGTCTTGTAGAAGAAGAGTGTATGCCCTTAACACTCACATTTACACTCCACACCTTCGACACGCCATTCGACTTCATATAATGAATATGAGAATGTCTGATTCAGACAAGGATTTCAGTCTATGACCTACTGGTAAGCAGTCATGGCTTTTTTTAATGAAAATTCCATTGAACAAGGTATTGTCAGAAAATTCTAAACAAATAGTTTTGATATGAAATTTTGCTAATAAGTAAATTTGATAGTCTCAAAATGTTCAACGAAAAACGAATATGTCTTTCTTGAAATGTTCAATATTCAAAAAAACCAGTAGCTTAAGGATACAGCAGTCGAGTCTGCTTGGAAATTCAATACATCGAGAAAGGCCTGATCATTTTCTTTATTGGTCTCAGAAACAATTTCATTACAACAGTCATGATTGTTTGTTAAGAGGTCATGGTGTCTTTTAACTTAGTCTTGCTGAGACCTGTCCATAGTCATAACATGAGGACGAGTGGTCTCCAATAATAGCATAGATTTTCTCATTAGCTTGAACTGAAAAAACCTCATCAAACACTAATAACAAAGAATAATTTAAATATTTGTTTTCAATTATTGAATCTTGTTGATGGAATTAGCGAAGGCAAAGCAATATCATTTTTTGCTCGAATTTCTTTGAAATTATTAACTAGATTTTGTGTCAACTTATCATAAACACAATGACGATGTCATAAATGATATATTAATACATTAAATGAAACTATTTGATGCCGACATGGTACATGTGATACATTTTGTTGACTATATCCTGGTAAATTAATTCGCCCATTAATAAAAGGACATAGAACTATAAAAATGATCAATTACATCTTCATTATAATTCTTTAAATGGAAGATTAAATTTTGCTCTACAACACTGGGTATTTATAACAGTTCTTTGTGGTTTATGCTTTCATATATTGATTGAAGAAACACAATATAAAGAGGAGTGAAATGATGTGCCAAGAATTCGTTCACCCACATTCATACTCACACACTACGTCGCAGCCCATCGATCGAATTCAATGAGGAAAAATCGATAGAGAAGATCATGGAGAATATTTGAGCTTGTAAATAGAATGTATGAGTCAAATGGTCGCCATGTTTTCTTTGTCTATGAAAGAGAAAAAGAAATCCACGCGTCATATTACAAGCATATCTGCAACTTCTTATCACTTTTCTGTGCAAATAGTCAATGATGGACATCTTGAAGCTGCAACATTCGCGAACTACAAATTGTAATCAAGAATTCGATATATATGGCGAGTATGCATTCGAGATACTATGCTCAGAAGAAGATGCTCGCGAATGTGCAAGATTGATATCTCATTCATTTTCTACTTCCAATCCCATGACCGTCTTTAAAGGTATATCAGCCGATGTATACTATGAAAATGTTGCTTTGCCTCTGATTATGTTCGTTATCGACCAACGACTTTCCTTATTCGCTCGACAACGCTCAACAGGTGAAATTGTGGGATGCATTATTGCTGGAGACTTCTATCTAAAATATCATTATCCTATGACTACCACAAGTGGTATTGCACACGAAGATTTAATTGTTGATCTTGATGAGATGAGCTATCAGGACTTCAACTCCGAAGAACAACTTACTCCCAATTCGGTATTACATTTTCTATTGCAGGCAACGAAAGTAGGTGAAGAAGGGAAAGGTGTGGCCAGTCGATTGATACAACTTATATGTGATTATGCTAGCAAGACAAAAGGTTTTAAATATGCACACGCACAATCATCGAATCCGGCCATGAGACACATTTATGAGAAGATGGGCGGTCAGGTGACATCACAAATCGATCCGACTACTTGGATGTGGAAAAATGACAGCAGCGATAACGCATATCCTTTCAAAGAATGGACTGCTGGGCCCCTTCCGAACATACGAATCAGATTGTGATCGATAGCAACATAGCTAAATGTTAATTGATTATTGCGATTTTGTGATAAAAGCGTTTATTTTATTTTATTTTGCTTGAAACAGATTGAAATTGAAGAGATTTTGAATTAATTGTCATAACTTTCCGTTTAAAAGACCAATTTTAACGAATTACGATTTTTTCATTAGAGTCATCCTTACACAACATCATCCTCGAAAAACGCATGTATATCTAAGAATCTGTCTTTCGTATTCAATATTTACTTCCAGAGTCGTAACCTTCTCTACATTTCTATTTTACGACGAGATGAGTTTGTAATGTATAATAGAGGGTGTGGATGTGGGTTAGGTGGAAGAGAAGATTCACACTCACACAACCACATCCTGAGCTTCTTCATCGATTTATAACACACAGAAGCTTGGAAAGATCTGTGTTGAGTGTAGGTAAAAAATATCTTGTTTCGAAAAACTCGAATTTTTCCATTTTTCCAAAATTATCGCTTTCGTAGGCCTGATATTTCAAAGGCAGAGTGATGAAAAAAATATTCTTTTTACCAGTTAACAGCCCATGAATTTCACTACAAAAAATGTTCTTATCATTTTCAAATCCCATGCTTCCTTTATTTTTTGCAATCATTCTCCAAATGGTCATTCCAGGAACCGACGAGGAAGAGCTAAAACAAATATTACCATTCGACTCAGTGTGGTGAATTACCAATGCCTAGCTGCAGGTCAATTGGCTGAAACTGAGAGACTTAGGAAAAGACTTACAACTCTCGAATGGAACAACCTATGAACGTCGGCCTTGCGTATATCGAAAGAGAAGAAATTTTTCTAACGATTAGTTCGACTAAAAGTGTAAACCAAAAAGAAAGTAGCTTGAGAATACCGTTTTCAAAAATCTCGACCAAGAACTCATCTGGTTGATCAGTTGTCGACTAATTTAATTTCGAGTACACTTCGATGATCTTACGTCTTCCTCTGCTGAATGAGGAAAACCGTAGGTCTATATGATGTTCCTATAAAAAGTGGTTCAAAAAATAGCGGAGCACATAAAATTTAGATATAGATAGCAGTACAAAAATATATAAAAGAACTTGATCAGAAATGCTATCCGAAAGTTATGAAAACCTTAGAACAAAAAAAAAAGGTATTAAGAAATTCTTCGACAGTAATTTTTATATGCAAATATATTTATTTAACTTCTTTCCTTATCGTCTTCTGATATTTTTCAGCATCATCTTCCTATCACTATTCATTACAGTGATGATAAGAGACTGAACAACAAGTAATTTAATGAAAGAGAGAATTAATTAACCAATAGATGTTTCGGTTCATGAATTCTTATACTTACTGTTAATGCATGTCGATAATGAAACATATTAATTGCAATGTACTACAGTGAATGAGAGACGTTGCTAAGATATCTGTCACGTCTGTGAAGAGTTCAGATTTCGAACTATATACTGATCGTATTTCAAAAAAAAAAGATCAAGTCTCTTACAATATTGCATGGCAATGCTATATCAAAAACAAAAATGATGCCGAACTTTTACTCTACCTTATGTTTCGAAGTACAAGCGACTAGTCAGTTGGAGAACTTTTCTTGTTAGTTTTCAACAGTCCAATAATCAAAATGTATCCTGTTCCATCATAATTTCTTTTTTAAATACATTATATATGATATCAATTATAAACTATATCTATAGAAGTTTTCAAAAGGCACTTTTTCATACTATTAATCAAAACTGATTGGTAGACATTCTTTTATTTTTCAAAGAATAGAAAATCACGTCAAATATATTAAATTGTTATGAATGATCGTGATTATGATCACCAATGTCAACAATTCGAAATGCTTCAAGAAATTCATTAAAATCAATAACACCATTCTTATCAAGATCAATACTTGTTGCTAAATCAATTATTTGTTTTTCATCAAATTTTGTTCCATTATGATTACCCAGAAATACACATACATCGGTAAATTCTTGCAAGGAAATAACACCTATATTAATTAATCAAAAATAAATAAATAAATTTTAGAAAAAAAAAAAAGAAATCAACAAATCAAAATATAAATTTTAACCTGAATTATCTTTATCCATAGCTCGAAAGACTGCTTCAAGTAAATCTTTATTTCGATAAATTGCTTGACAAAAACTTTGTCGTCTCTAGAATAAAAAAAAACAACCAACCAAGTAATCAGTTTGAAAACAAAAAAATAAAATCAAATATTGTTAACAAATTTACATTAAGAACTGGAGAATTCAATACACATTGTAATTCTTGTGAACGAAATGTTGATTCGTATAATATCAATCCATTTGAATCAATATCAACAAGACGTGATTTTAATGTTCGCCATGGTAATTGTAGTTCGAGAACTTGCGTGACGATTTCACACCATTCATTGAGAGCTATACAACCTAAATCAAATAATTAATATAGATCTTTTTATTAAGATATAATGACTCGAACATAGAAGATCAGAGGTTGATAATGGAGACTCGAGAAAAAACAAATCTTCACAATCAGTCTGACTTCGATGCTCTTTTTTCTAATTCCAAAAACAACGTAATCCTTTCTACTTGGCCATACTACTTTGTTTAGAATTAAATGCTACATTTGACAGCATCAGTTAGAAAATATGTTTTTCTTTCTCATGAAACGATAGAAGCAGTAGCCTGTGAAAAAAAAACGAAAATGATTTTGTTCCGTTCATTTCACGCTATCCATTAGTTATTTTTTAAATAGTTTTAGAGCAGAATGTAAAGAATCATTTATCGAAAATACCTGATTGATATATTCATTCGTTATTATTTACTGAAGCATTGACATAAAGTAATATCAATTGTTGAATTTCTGTAAAATAAAGTCCTCAGGATACATAGATGTCCATCGCAGCTAAAAATCTGCCGCTACCGCGATGAACATCTAACTACATACGAATGATCAGCGTCACTAAATAATATTCTTTTGAACTTCATAACTCACAACTTACTCCATATTAAACTGTCAGATTTTCTTAAGATGTACTGATTGTCGATTCATGATTTATATATGACAAGTTTGACAAATCTTTTAAATATTCATTATATTTCTTGAGTCTTTAAGGCGGTTTATACGTTTTGATATCATATTCAACATGATTTAATTTAGTTTACATATTAAAAGGAAGAAATTATCTTGTTTTTCATTATCAGAAAAAAATTTTCATAAAATCACTTCTTTTAATTATTATACTCTATCAAGATATGATTAAATTCTCTTTTTGTCTCTGTATTTACACATATATAAATAAGCGAATCTGATTTAGTGTATACGACTTTACTTGTGACTACCATTTCCTAGAAATTTCAGTTCAAAATTATGTTTTTGCAATGCCTAAAAATCTATTCATATCCTGCGAAAGGTAATTCCGTATTCTTCAGAATATTCTAGTTACAAGTAAACCCTGGCTATGAAAAAAAAAATTTCAAGTGGAAATCCATCATTCGATTTGTTGATGCCAGAACTAGACCTAAGATAATAAGAATTCTTATTTTGATTTTCGATCATCAAAGTATTGTTATCTTATAGCTAATTTATTTTCTATCATTTTCAAAATTCAACAACTAAAGTTTTTACTAATCAATTTGAATTTATTATTTTAATGAGACGTTCATTACAGGAAACAAATATAAATGAAAAAGAAAAATATACAAAACAGAAGTGAGCACAGAACAATGTTTTCTGTCCTATGCCCAGGTCCGTTAAGAAAAAATAAAAGATTTCTATTTCCTCATTCGAGAATGAAATAGATTTCAATATCTGAGATAATCTTCCAGGTATCATTAGTTCAATTCAAAAAAAAAACAGGATGGTAACTTTTGTCTGTAAATGCTAAATATCTAGCATCGTCATACGATGCTTCATTAAAGAAATATTGAACGGATAATCAATGCATTGCTTTTGACTTCCTGGAAGTTAGACAACCGGAATAAAACTCAGCATATTCATCTTTTGTTTGTTTAAAAAATTTCTAACTGTGAATTATAACGAAGAATATATAATAATTAATTCATTTTACTTACCAGCTTGATGTGGATCTTTAAGTCTAAATTCTTTCATAAGTCGACTTTTATTTGCACTAAATTTTTCCAGAAGATTTCGAAGAGCTTGTTCTTCGACATATGATACTCTATTTAGAAAAAATTAATACAAAAAAAAAAATCCATCTTCTTTAATACAAACCTTTCCCATATTGTTAATGGTTTAACTGTATGTTTTGTTCCCATAAATTGTACAATTGATGGTGGTTGATTTGTAGATATTCTTACATAAGCACCTCGATTACTACCTGCTGCATAATAATTTGATGCTGAAAAAATTGTTAAAACCTATAGATTAGATTTTTGAAAAATGAAACAAAAGTAAACAATTAAAATAAATAGAAAAAAAAAAAGCAAACTTTTTTATCATGACAATAATCAAAACCTTCTTCTTTACATTCATGTGATCGAATAAGTAATGTCCAATTATGTTTTTCTAAAATTTGATTTGTTACATCTGGTCCCCAATAACAACCTCCACCACGATATGTATTTGGTTCACAACCATTTCCTTGTTTTGGATCACTCCATAATAAATCAAGCATTTGTCTCCATTCGAGTAATTGTTCATTTGTTAAATCCTTTATTTGACATTGTTCCTCATTTTCTGGAATAACAAAAGTTGGACTTAAAATTGAAACATACTATAGAATAAGAAACCCATATATATATATATGAAAAATTCTTTATTCTCTTTTTTTTTTAATACAAACTTTATTTCGTTGAATTCGATTGATTTTATTTAAATCAGTTATATCACTAATACCTCCATGTGTTACAAATATACGATCATCAATAAGACTTGCAATAGGTAACCAACTGTAGATATTTTCAAATAGATGAAATATTTTTGTAGATTGAGATTTATATTTTTTAATAATTTCTTTCATAAAACCATATCTTTAAATATAAAGATTAGTTCAAAAAAAGAAAAGAAAAATTTTAATTAGAATATTTTATTAGATAAATATGAAAACAAATAAAAATTGAAATATATTGTTCAGAGACGAAAAATGTTCAGCATAATCTTCGTAAGAGAGATTTTAACAATATGACTAATATGTGTACTCATGCAAAATTAATTCAAAATATCCGGAAAGAAGAAAAAATTGAAAGCAATAGTTTAAGTGTGAAATACTCAGAATACTTAAAGGGCTTATATTAATACTCAATTCTACATTGATAGAATCAAATTTTTGAATGTTAAATTCGAGAATATACATTTGATGAGTACTAAGGAGTAATATCAAAAGTCTAGAATGATTTAATTTTTTGAGCCTTCAGAAATTTTACTAGTTTAGTTGTGCTTCCTCCCTCCGATCACATTCAAACTTAATGCGAATAAAGTTCTATACTTACGTGTAAAAGTATATTTTGTTCATATTATTTAAACATCCAAAAAAGAAAATACTAGTTGAGCGATCAACTAATCTTATTAAAAATTTTGTTTGTACAAAGTTTAAAGTCGAAATTCTCATATGAATTAAGGAGGAGCACAACTTTTTGTTTAACATCACCTTGAGCGTAAAGTGGGGAGAGATTCCTTCGTTAGTTTTGATTTAAGGTATCGCTCATATAGAAGATTGATTACTGTAGAACTTTCTATCGGATTCTCTGCTATATTGACTTGTGCTATGCGATAGAATAGGACATATGAAGTTCTTATTTTTATTTTCACTACTATAAAACGGATATCGAGTTAAAAATAATACAAAAAAAAAAAGATGTGGTCTAATTTAATGAAAAATCTAACTTATGACCCTATTCAAAAACCTGGATTTTTTGAAAAATTTGGAAAGAGACTCTGAGAAAAATTGTGGTATACACGATTCGATGTAGCTATTTTTTTTTTGAAATGAGTATTAGTTCTAATTTAAAGAATCATGTTTTACTACTTGTGGAAATAGTTTATATTCAATGTATTGATCGAATTATGTTCGATGAACACTGAAAACTTTTTTCTTATTGAGTTTTTCAAAAGCTTATTAATGAATCAATTGTTTCCTTGTTTCTCGTATTGGGTAATAGTCCTAGGCAAACTTTTTTTTTTCATACGCTATAGAAATATCTTGAGGTCTTTTGACGAGTTCAAGTTGTACAGATTAACAACATAGATCCGTTCCGATCGTAACCTAGCGATATTAAATAATAGAGTGGATCGCAAAAGTTTAAGACACGTTTATTTTTAAAGTTTTTCATCGAAGATGAGTAACTAGGTCAAATCCAAATAGTGATTTGGATAACTCTTGAAATTGTCTATCGAATAGAATATGTGTCAAATTTTCAAAAGAAACTTTGCCAAGAAAGTTTTCCAGAGAACCGTGCCAAGGAGATTTCAAATCCTAGAGGATTTTGATAGAAAGATTTTTCAATGTAAGCATCTCAAAGAGCAGAAAATTCTTAACAAATTCAAGGGTCACCCAGGTCTCTACAATAAGTTATAAGCATTAGAAAAAACGAAAAAATGCAGTTTTAATCGAATTTTAGGGCTTTTTTTGGTAAATGTCGACGAAAAATGCGTTTTCTCTAATGCTTATAACTTTGTGAGGGAATATCGTACAGAGCTGGCCGATCTTTCATTTTATTGAGAATTTTCTGCTCTTTGAGATGCTTATATTGAAAAATCTTTCTGTCAAAATCATCTAGGATTTGAAATCTCTCTGGCACGGTTTTCTGGAAAATTCTCTTGGCAAAGTGTCTTTTGAAAATTTGACATATATTCTATTCGATAGAGAATTTCAAGAGCTATTCAAATCACTATTTGGATTCCACCTAGCTACTCATCTTCGATGAAAAACTTTAAAAATAAACATGTCTTAAACTTTTGTGGTCCACTTTATGCCTGCTGAATCTCATCATTTATCACAACGATGAAAGAATAATCTGTAATGCATGAAATTATTTTTAATTAAATGTTATATGAACATTTCAATTTTATTTTATAACAAAGACTACAACAGGTAGGTCATAAAGGAATCTATACAAGCAATTAGATTCAGACATCCTTTATGACAGAGAACACTCTTTTATTCTAATTGATTATTTCAAGTGTTCTTATTTATATGATGTTCATAAATGTATTGCATGAATTAATTTAGTTGTGTTTATAACTTAAGTACCTATTCATGAAAAGAAAGTCATACTCTATGAACGCATGTTGAGGTCATGTAAAAAGTTTTTTAGTTTCATTCTGCTGTACTTACTCCTACTTGTCATATACAGTATTACGACATTGTTATTAGTCAAAAGAGATCATTTAAAAGATCTAATTTATTAACGGAAAATACTTATATGTAAACATGTCAAAACCTGTAAAATATTACAGACTTAACGTTAAAAAAACTTAAAATTTTTGTTTTTTTATGAATTAATTTTATTCATTTATTAAATAGAATAGATGTGAACTTTAATATATTTACCTTAAATTTAATACATGATCTTCATGATTACCACGATTAAAATAAACATTATTTGGATAGATAATAAATGCTACACTTATTAGAATAAATATTTCCATACTTTGAGTACCTCGATCAACTATATCACCATTAAATATATATGGATTTTCATTAGATGGTAAACCATTCTAGATAAAAATAATTAATAAAAAAACAAAAACAAAAACAAAAATAAAATATTTAATAAAATTACTTTGTGAAAAATAAGTAATAAATCAGATAAATTACCATGTAAATCACCAACAACTGTAACACATGTCGATTGATATGTTGAAACAACATTAACATTTGGTAAACGTTTAAGAATACGACGAACTTCATGTAATATTAATAAAACATATCGAGCATGAAGAGTCTTCAAAAAAACAATATATATATATTAATTATTTATATTACAGATTGATTTAAAATTGTTTTGTTTTGTTTTTGCTCAAATCTCTGATTTTATAGATTAGATTTAATTATGTACGATACCTCTCCCCGTTGGAAGGCACCAACTAAGGATTCAAGATGTCCTTTAGTAATAGGAAGTTGTATATGTTGTCCTTTATACGATGATTCAATGTTGACTGTTTCTGGTGCTGTTGTTTGTAGTAAATCGAGTTCTTCAGCTAAAAGTAACTTTTAAACTTTGGAACTTTTTTTTTTTCTAAAGAATAAATACCTGTGCTTGATAGACTCGAAGTACGACGTAATACTTTAGCAATGACAAGAGCATCACGTGGATTTTTTGATACAGCTTGCATAAGATCCAGAAAGAAATTATAGAGCTATTGAAATGTTTTTTTTTAATTTTTTGAAAATAAAAAATAATATAAATGATTACTTTAAGTTGATCTTGTTCTCCAGCATATTCAATATTTTGATAGATTGTCCATGCAGCTTTTCGACGTATTTCAAAAAGAGCTTGTCGTCGTCTAAACCATGATTGAATGATAATAACGGCAGCTAAAGCTATGAAAAAAAAACATAATCATTAGCATTTTTTTTTTACAAAAAAAAAAAAACAAACTTACTAATGTCTGATTTCTTTTTTCCTCTAGTTTTTGATGGAGGACGTGATTGTGGTTGTTCAAGAGGTGCTATACTTCGTTGAATTTTGTATGTTTGAGGACAACAAAAACATATCCAACGTTCAGAAAACATTTCCTTTTTTTTTTTTTTGTTTTCAATCGATCATACTTTCTACACGTTAAGATCGGCTTGCTTTTTCTTTTCTTTCAAAAGTAAAATATATTGCGTATTTTCTTTCTTTCTGTCTTCTATTTCAAAATCTACTAACGATAATCTTTGTCTGTGGCTTCCTTTTCTTCTTCGTCTAACTCATCTCTTTCAACATCATTATTCTCACCGTTTTTTCTTCTCATTTTTTTTTTCTCTCTCTCTCTTTTTGCGCACACTCATGAAATAAATTATATGGGCACGGATGAACATCGTAGACACACATGCCGCTTCACTGTCATTTCTTGATAAAGAGTTTTCTTTACTTTTGACGTAATATGTTGTCTAATAAGTGAATCTATACATTATGTTTTTTTTTTCTTAAAAAAAAAATAATTAATTAAATTCATTTTAATATTATAATTTATTTTTCTAATAAAAAAAAAAATTCTCGATTGAAATATTTCGAAGATTTTGCTTCCATTGAATATAAATAATTCAACATGATAAAGAATACCTATAAATATATTTGATAAAAACCTAGAAAATCGATTAATTTCACAAGACAATATCAAGTATTATTTGACCTTGAAGTGCATTGATTAACATAATTTCTTTGACATGTTTGGTTTTTTTTTTCTAAAATCTAAGTCAAATATTTAAGAATTCGATAAGAACTGATAGAAACTGTTATAACAATTAAAATGATAAGTTTTGTTTTTGCCTGAGTATGTTGTCTAAAACAGACAAGGGTATGCCGAGGTCGTGAGGATTAAGCATTTTTTTTTGTCGGAATACGTGAGTAATGAAAACTGCTCGAACTTCGCCGGAGAAAAACGACAATTTTTCAAGATTACGGAAGTGACGCACCCGTGCTCACGTCACCTCTGAAAATGAGTTTATCTGATTATTCTTTGGATTGTGATTAAGATCAAAAAGAAGATGAATAAAGCCGTAAAAATCGAATGTATTATATTGTAGAAAGCTTTCGTGCAGATTTTATTTGACTTTTATTATAGATGAAAATAGCATAATGCTCTATAATTTTATTTTTAATTTCTATAAAAACAGTATTTGTATATCCCATAGGAAATTATTTTCTTATTACTTGTTCGGATAATTATTTTCCATTTGGAATAGATTTTAATTTTATTTGATTAAATATTTGTTGTTGTTTTTTTCAATGGATTTGAAATATCATTATGAAAATTTCAAGTAGGTAAATAGACTGATTAAAACATTGTTATGTAATGAGAATTTCGAAATATATATATATATATACTAATTTGCTGATTGTACCAATGAAATCGATGTGTTGGTATCAAAAAGTAAATTTTTATGACGTTCTTCAAATTGTTCGTCGAGTTGTTTCCTGTAACAGGAAAGCTAATCTATCTTCATTTAGATCTACTATAGGAAACCATATATTTAATAATTAAAATAATGACTTGCTGATGATGTTCAGGTGTTCTATTACAGTACTGATATTATTGTTTCTAGTGTAGTATCATTTACGTTGCTACCTGTGCAGGCGTTAGAAATATTATAAAAATAATATATTAAGTCGTGTCATACGTGCAAAAAAAAATTAAAAATAGTAAAAGAGAAAGATAAGAGTGAGATAGATAAATCTGAAAGTAGACCAGCTGCATACAACATGAGATTATCCTTCGATTTTTTTTAACATGTAACGGATAATATGAAGTTCATTGTAGAAATTTTTAGCAATTGTTAAAGGTCATGTTATAAACTGAACTCTTGTCTTTAATGAGATTGAATTTTCGGTAATAATTAATTTGATATTGTTGAAAGTCTAATAATGATGAACATATTTTTTCCTTTTTTTGGACTTTTGAAACGATGTTAGACTCTTGATAGTATGAACTTTTATGATTCTATATGAATATCATATAGCCGGAGATATTTATCATGTAAACCAATTGCTTCCAAGCACTATAAAACTCAGTCACATGGAAAATCAAACAGGTAGCGTAAGATTTACAAATGATAAAAGTTGTTTTGACTGCTCGCTAATTTACGGATCATAAGACTATATGTTCAATTTAACAACAACAACAACAATACATTTCTATTATTGCTATACATGATGGCTGCTTGTTAAATAGCTTGATTTTGAAGAGTTATTCCTATATTAAGGGTGAAAAAAGTAGATCTCCATGCGTCGCAGATTTCTCTTCTAAATCCAATGATACAGATCTCGAGTTGCCGTCAAAATATAGCCAACACTTGCCACTACAACTGACCAGAGCCCGATTTTTCAAATTCTTCTTTATAAATTTTTGGCATTAGATTTTCCTCGAAAAAAAACAGAGATATTCCTGTGAAAAAAGGTCCAGGTTTCTTAAAAACTAAGTCAAAAATAAAAAATCTATGGAGCACAATTTTCTCTTCAATTAAAAATCTTTCCAAGCTCTCTAGCATGCAAAATAACTGAGAAATCTGGGGCATCCGAAAAAACAAAAACTAGTTTTGAGAAAAATGCAAAACAAAGTTGAACTATAGAAATTCAGATTTTTTTCTCTCGTAGAGTGATTCATGATAGATCACATGGAGGAGATGTATAAAGCACACTTGCTAGAGCATGTGGAGTATGTTCTCAGAATCAGAAACCTACAGGCAAAGTTATAGGGCTTGAAAAACTAAAATTTTTCAAATATCTTCTGCTTGTGAATTTTTCACAAAATCTATTGACAATCGTGAAAAAACTATTAGAAAATCTCTCGCAACCATCGTAAAAATTAAAAATAATAGTGATTTCGAAAGTAGAAAATAAGGACTATATGACCATGTAGAAAGCTCAAAAGTCGATATTTTTAACAGGAGGTCTTAACTGATGTAAAAGAACATTACAGAAGTCCAGTTTTGCAAACAAAATTGATTATCCCTTTGGTTACAGGACCTGTATATATGCAAGTCGAGCTTTGCTCGAATTAGTTCTCTTTCAGTCTACCCTACAAGAGTTATACTTGCCAGTGCAACGAGAAGCTGTAAATCTTGAGATGTACTACAGTAGCTACTACATGTTACGATCGGGTAGAACTATCCTATATCGTAACTATGCATGCGTTCATCCTGTTTCCAATCTTTTTTTTTGCTAGTAGAAAAAACATGCCGTAAACAAAGAGTTAGTTAGACAATAAACTGGAATGGGTAAGAACCAAAAAAATATCTTTCGAAAAACTATTTCCTTAATTGACAGTGTATTTCATCTTCAGAATATTAATTTTTCTCATAATGCACAGTTCATTATGATCGATTGATCAGGATAATAGCATACTTTGCTTTGTATCAGGCTTAGAAACGAGCCACCCGGCCCGATGATTTTATCTTTTTTTGATATTTAACTCACTCCTGAGGGGGGATAGGGGAAAAATTCTATGAACAATTTACTATTTATTTTAATTCTTATATGAAATCATCTATTTTGTGAATCTATATAAATTTAAATAATATTTCGTTTTTTTCTTTAATCTTTTATTAAAACTATCAACATAGAAAAGAAAAATAAATTTTTTATTTATAGAAAATATCTGATAAAAATAATGATTATATATCAAAATATGCTTGAATAGCCCAATGATCCGAACAATAACGTTTTATTGATGGTAATTTTTCAAGACCTTCAAGTTCAAAATAAGTTGGTTTAAATTGTATTGTATTTTGTTTTGATGGACGATAATAAAGACGATCAAAACGTGCTCGAGGTCGATAATTATTCGATGGATAATAAACATTTGTATTTCGATTCATATCCCATGTATATGCACATTCTTTCCGTTTACCTGTTTCAATCCAAAGATCAATAATACCTAATGGTATATTACCTGCTTTTTGAAGCTAAAATTAATTAGAATTTATTTAGTAATAAATGCAACAAAAAAAAGATAATTTTATTTTTATTAGACTCTAATGTTTATAAATTGCAAAAGAGTTTATAAAGATTTCTCTTGAGCATATAAATATCAAATGAAATAAAAAATCAATGTCATAATAGATCATCTAATGTAATTTCATGTGTTGGTTCCGAATATACCATTGGTATTCAATAGAAATGCTTTGAAGTCGGGAAAAAAAAGAAGTTTAGTGGAAAACTCACTGTACGGTTTATACTAACTGTGGTGATATAAAACATTCTGATGCGGATTTGAATTGGCGAACATTTGTTTTATTGAGCTTACAAGGAAATTTCTTTAGCTACTCCCATAAGTTAAGAAAAAAAAATTTATTTTTTTCTGAAAAATCACACATGCAAATTAAAAGATTTCTTCTATGATTAATATCAGACGGCATGCAAATTGAGCACATCTACTGACCGTATCTACCAAGTAGTTTAATTTTATCAAAAAAAAACAATCGATTTTCTCATCCATATCAATATTTTCAGGCTAATATTTGAATTACAATTGTTACACTCTACTTAATCTCCTCCTGTATCCCAGAGATATCCATCGCGGTTGAAAATCTGCCGGTGCCGCGATAGTTTTCAAAAAAGTGTTTCTAACTTCGCTGCTGCGATTGTATTTGACCAGGAATATTGGTACTACCTTTCTTCAGAATTTTCAGAAAATCAGTTTTCAAGAGGAGGTTTCTTGAAATTCGATTTTGTTAAAACTTTCATTATAGATACGATTCATACCGTAGACTCCATCAAATGATAGATGGGTATGTTCCATTTTGCTTGAAATGACCGGTATGTAGCCGAAAAAAATTTAAGAATTATAATGGCAAAGATTCTTACCTCTTTTTCACGTATATTCAAATCACCACCAAATAAAACAATTCGATTTGATGGTGAATCAAGCATATATTTAAAACATAATTTTAATTGTTCAATACGTTCTTTACTTGCTATCTCTTCTGTACCACTTTCATGATGAGATGTCATTAAATCAATTTCAATTGAATTTTTATATATTGTCTATTGAAAACAAAAATGTCTAAGTATATTAATAAATAAATTACAAAAAGTTTTTATACATGAGCTATAAGTAAATTTCTTTCCATGTTTGTTCCTGGATATGTTATAATATCGATATTTTGTACTTTAAATAATTCACGACGAGTTAAAATAACGACAAAATAACCTTGAGTATTTCCTATAAGAATAAAATTACCTAAGATTTTATTAAAAGACAAGAAAAAAAAACATTATGAATTAACCAGCATATGAATCATATTCAGGTAAAAGATTACGAATTAAATCAAATGCTTTTGGAATAACTTCTTGAAGAAATACAGCATCTGGTTCTTCTCTAGAAATTAAAAAATCTATGAAAAACAAAAAAAATAATTTTGAAATTCAAAAATTATTACCGTTTAATAACATCAATAACTCCTCGTGTTCGTATTTCAATTGTATTTTCTTGTTCATCAAGTCCATCAATATTCCATGAAAGTAATTTAAAATGTGTTTGAACTTTTGTTTTATCATCTTTCGATTCTGTTACAACTGTAGTTTCTTCAGATTTTATTCGTTTTAAATCTAATTTACTATAGAAAAAAAAATAAATAAATAAAAATTTTTCATATTAAAAAAAATAAATTAACTAACGATGGTTGATTTCGATTTTTCGATGTTGATTTATCATTTGTTAAATCTTGATAAGCATTTATAGCACGTTCTAGATCCCATCCATTATTTTGTAACATCATCATAGCTAAACCTGTATCTGTATTTGTTACTGAAGCAAATTGTTTACATGCCGCTAATGCTTCTGCACCACTTAATGGACAATCAACACCATCATCATCATTATCCTCACTTGATGAAGTCGATGGTTGACGTTTAAGTACAGTAGACATTATTCAAAGTAATAAAAAAAAATCTCAACTAGTAAATTTCTATATATCTATTGAATCCAATATATATATCATAATGAATTTTGTAAGCCAATAATATTTTAAAACTTTGAAAACATCATTGACTAGCGACCTCGCTATGTTTATTTAAGAAAATCATCTATTCAAGTATTATAATTAAGCAAGTAATAATCAATAAAGATTTTTTAAAAATAGTTTACGAATCTATTGTAATCAATAATGAAGCAAATGTGAGAAAACATATTCAATCGTTTAATAATAGCATTTTTCTGTTGTTATATATCCAATGATTTCGAGATTAAGAGTGGCTATCAAAATTAATAAAAATGTTAAATTTCGTTGAAGTCGGAATGATGGTGAAGAATTTTTTTTCGTAACCAATATCTGAATAATATCAGCAAATCAATCAAATATTTTTACTCTTACTTAGATATGTTAAGTAACGAACAAAAATATGCTACTTTAAAGATTCTTAAGTTTCAGGAAAAAAACTATCAGAGAGAGATATTCTTAGGGGGTGCTGCATTAGCATTGCATCAATATTTTAATGCTAACATCAATCTTTTTTGTTCCAATCCTAAGACAAAAGTATTACACTTGATACTGATTAATGTAACCGTTAAAGTGAAGCAAGATTCCTATAATATGATATTCTTATTAACAAGTAGTCCAAAAAGAAGTATTTTGACAAACACATAAGATTATGCAAAAAAAATGCCAATGTCAGAATTTTAAATCTTTTTTCTTTCAAATCAAAACCTATAAATTACTGATAATCATTTGAACATCTGTTTGCATATAAGATTTTTATCATTTAACAAGTAGGACAAAAGAAAAAAAAAGAACCATTTATCAAAACCAAATATACGGGAATATGACAAGTGTCTGGTCTATATTATATTATGATTCTCCAATGGGAA
This sequence comes from Rotaria sordida, assembly GCA_905250125.1. NCBI lineage: Eukaryota > Metazoa > Rotifera > Eurotatoria > Philodinida > Philodinidae > Rotaria > Rotaria sordida. The sequence continues at coordinate 27,887 of CAJNOL010001443.1, read as the reverse complement.
TAAGTTAGTTGAAAATGAAATACTTTATTTTCTATAAAAAAAAAAAAGTAATAAAAATCACATTTAGCATCATATTAAAAATGTGTATGATCCTAATTTATTATCGGTGTAAGACCGACGACAATAAATGACTTTTATCTTCATTTCTTTTCCTTTTTTTTTCTACTCGTTTTTCATATTAGTAGAAATGATAAATATTAACGACATTAGATATTCTCATGAGATAAAATCAAGGTATATTTTGTTGCTATATCTATTTCACATTCATCAACAATTTCATGAGTCTATTATATTTTATGTTAATGTTGTTGATCATTAAATAAAGTTTTTTTATGTATGTATATATATATATAGTAGTTGTTATTGATTTCATTTATTCACTATGTTAA
>CAJNOL010001443.1:0-27398 GCA_905250125.1 Rotaria sordida | reverse complement strand
ATATATATATAGTAGTTGTTATTGATTTCATTTATTCACTATGTTAAATGATAGTAAGTCATTTTCAATTGAATATTTAATAGCAAAAACATCATCATCATCATCATCAACACATTTTGTTCTATGTCATACAAATAATGAACAAAAATCTCAAACACCAATTACTTCATCATCATCATCATTAGATTTAAAACGTATGCGTACAGCATTTACAAGTATACAATTACTTGAATTAGAACGAGAATTTTCTTCAAATATGTATTTATCACGTTTACGTCGAATTGAAATAGCAACATGTCTTGGTTTAACTGAAAAACAAGTAAAAGTAATCGTAGTGTTTCTTTTTTGTTTTTGTAATTTTCTTAAAAAAAAAAAATAAAAATTTTTTAGATTTGGTTTCAAAATCGTCGTGTTAAATATAAAAAACAACGAACAATTACTTCATCGGAAAAGAAAAATTTACAAACATATCATATAATTCAACATCATCAACAAACAAATGGAAAACATATGGCTTTATGTAATGATAATTAAAAATAGAATGTATATGTAAAATATTATTGTCAGCATTTTATTCTTATAAAAATAAAAGAATTTAAGAAGATGAAGTTATATGTAATCTATAGTGCGAAAGTCTTGATACTACGAAGCTGCGGGTCCACGTTTTTGTGGATCTAGTCGGGTCCAAATCCGAGGTTTTTTCCCTAAATACCTGTCACCCTTCGTGTACATGAACAAATAAAGGATCAAGGTCTTAGCGATTTATTCATTATCCTAAGAAAAAGAACTGAACTTACAGTTATATTTTGTTGCTACACTTCTCATCTGGGAAGCAGCAGATCTACAGAAACGTGTAACCGATCCCGACAAAAAGTAAAACTTTGGACGCAGACTTTGTAGCTCCCTACTTGACACAAAATATCGATTTAATTTTTATCAGTATCAAACTTCAAAATTTCTCAATATCACTACAAACACACATGTTAGATATAGGTTATAGATCGTTTTGTGATTGCTAATTAATAATACAACATAATAAACTCAATGCATACGAGAGAAAAAAATGATACATTAAATTCTACATCAGAATGTAGTGCCCAAAGATCGTTAATTTAATCTATCATATTTCCTATCACTACTTTAACAAATGTACAAGTGAGCAAGAGTAGTTTTTGAGCATGTCATATTTTTGAAATTTCTGAACATAGAAAAGCTTATATAAAATTAGCCACCTATATGAAGTTATGCAGCTTCATTTGCTCTATTCAATGCTAAATTTTGTTTTGAAAATTAAATTAAATAATCGATAAAAAGCCGCAATTTAATCTGACTCACCCGTTATATCAAAAATTAATTAAAAAACAAAAAAATTAATTAGATTATTTTAATCAATTCTAATCAATTGTATGCAAATTTTATCTTTTTCTATATAAGACTATAAAGTGAATGTGGGTGTAGGCGAAGAGAAGACTCACTTTAACTCACACTCACACCCACATTCATTACTTTTGTACAATATTTATAAATTACAATTACTTGGTATTTTATCTCTAGGTGTTGCATATTTTTTCTAATTATCATACCGTCTAACAAGGATATCCGATGATTTATCCCCACTGCAACAGTGACTTTTATGTTTTCATTCATCTATTTAGTCTTTCTGGAACATGAGCAATGTTTTGTTATGAATTAAAGTTGCAAAATATATCATTTACATGTTTGAACGAAATCTGGAGTTTATTCTCTGAGTTAGACATGAAAATATCAACCAGCAATAGGCCCTAGTGGAGACTTCATAGCAATGCCATCACACTGTACATGGTGATGGATCAAGGGATGATCCGCGTCTACAACCACATCTATAACCTTCTCTAGACTCATATAAGTTCAGACATAAAAAATGTCTGATGAACATTATCTGAGATGCAATAAAAACCGACAAATTTCGTAGAATGAAAGCAAATAGGTAACCTTGCATAATGATTGTGCAATTTTTACCATATCGATGTGAAACGTGGCAAAAACAACAAGCCATTACTCACACATGCATATATATATATATATATTCAGATATGAATGTTTATGTTAGATCTCGACGCAGCTAGTAAGTCTATTTTCATGTTTTCTATTGCAGCTTATTTACCTTACATGCTTATGCTTTTCTTAATTGAGATAAAACTACTGCTTTCTATACTATGAAACTGGGTAATATCGTCATAACGAATTCAACGATCGGTTTCAATATTGAAACATTTGAATTTAAAAAGGGTAGGATGTTGGTGTTGATATTCTCTTCACCTATGCCCACACCCATAAAGGGGGAAAATTCAATTGGTCAGCATTGTACTTCAACACTCATTACCAATCGTGTATTTTGTTGTGAAAGAAATCTCTTATCGATCTATATATAACAGATCCGAAAATAAAGTTATAATGAAATTCAAATCTGAATGCACAAACAAATTAGCATTTTTACCTATCGATCAAACTATAAATCTTGATTTTGACTTTTATTTTTTAATAATACTAACCTGAGATGACAAAACGATTGAGTTCGCTAAAGGCACTAACTCTGCATGATATAAGAATTTTTAATGGATTTCTTTTAATGTATGAATAGAGGGAGACCAACATAGAGGGTAGTAAAACTTAGAATTGCTTCTATAGAATATTTTACGATCAAGCAAAAACAGCAATGATCATTTATTGTTTTTATTTTATTGATACGTGACAATGGCGAATCAATACTTTCTATCGTTACCTGTTGAATTAATCCATCGTATTCTTGATCATTGCGATACCAAAACTATTCTTTTGTCAATTCGTCGCATCTGCAAATATATATATGCTGTGGTGGACACTTATGATCATTTTGAGCTCACCTGGACTGAGCGCTCATTATCTGATGATCAATCTATCTGTCATTTAATTCAACCTAAAGACATCGTTTGTTTATCTTTCTTGAAAAATCGATACGACGAATATCTGATTCATAAGTTTATCTCACGTTTCGATATAAACCAATATATTCGACTTCGATCATTGACACTTCATGGTGTCAATAACGTAGAAATTTCACAATTTTTCAAACAGATGACTATCAATACTCTGACTTCAATGTCAATCGTTCCGCGTGATGTAATTAGTAGAGAAGCATTACTCCTAATATTGTCAGGGATCAATCAATGTCAACTTCAAAAACTAAGCTGGAAAAAATTTAATGAAGTAATTAAATATATGGTGTGGTCTCCCTTTAACAAATTGAAACACTTGCTGATCGATATCTGCGCTTATAGTGAATATGTTACAATTCTCCATCATTTGCCACATTTGCAAACACTTCTAATAAGTGAATGTACTATGAATAAGGATGATAATAAACTTGTATCAGATTGGGATCCTAAGTTCTATTCGTCATTGAAATCTCTCACCATTACCGACACGTCGATGATTCCAGCAGAATTTGAACCACTAGTTAAACTAACTCCTGCACTTCAATATCTAATGGTAAAGTGCAATAGGTTAAGAATGTTTGATTCTGTATTCGACGCCTCGTGTTGGGAACAATTAATTAGCACAAAATTAAGTTTATTGGATAAATTCCAATTCTTCTTCCGTACCAGTGGCTACAACAATCAAATTATTAGTCCTCGTTCACTCATACTTCCTTTTCAAACGCCATTCTGGCTTCATGATATACGTTGTTTTGTTACTTGTGCCTTTGATATACATTCATGTGACATCTGGCTCTATACAATACCAAACATTATCCATAATATCGAAAGTTCAAAGAGATATGAAATATCATCGATGGATAGTCTGTATCGTTTGACTTGTGGACCAATAAACAACGCACGTGATACAACAATAGATGAGGTTTGCATATGAATATTTTTTTTGAAATGCAAGTACAAGGCACAACTTAGTGTTGAATAATATAAATTCTGCGAAAAGAGTTTAGTGAATGGTTTGAATGACATTAACTCTTTTTGTATAGGTTGTTATTCCTACATTTAGTGTTATTGCTGTGTAGTCTCTGTCTTTTGTAACGAATATGAGATAATAATTCATTTAATACAATTATCTTTGCTGATTTGAGCTAAGCATAATGAGAAGTTTAAGCCTCTTTAGTTTGCAATTGTGGAAAACATATCTTAAGGAACCGCTTTCCCGAAAGAAAATTTTCAAGTTTTTTGTTTTTCTGCTCTACATATGCTTCGAAATGTTCTGCATCCATTGATGACGTTTTAAGAATTCAAATATAGCTCTAAAACGAAAAAAAGATTGGACAGATAAATCGATTGTCATAGGAATATATCACATTTTTTTCATTCTGTCGTCATTTTCTTGGAATCTGTTTTTTAAGTAAAAAAAACCTGCAGAATCACCCCTGTTTGTCAAGCATGATATATTTGATCAAGCGGAATTTTTTTTGTACGAGTATTATGGTCTATGTCAGAGTTAAATGGTCGTGGGCGTTTTTCAAATAAGTTAAAAACAAAAAGTGAGAAAAAAAATTCTGTTTTAAGAACTATCCAGAGTCGACACTAATCTATGTTTTCGTAAAGTCCATCAAAATTTCCAGTCACTTTTCTTCTTGAGTACAGCATGAGTTTCGGAGATGAGCCTAATCAACTTCAAAACGAAAGTGCTTTCTCAATTATAATACAATGGGCAGATAACCTGCTTTTTCCTCTATCGACCTACGCAAGCCCAAAATCGATAACAGTTTGCATATTAAAAAATCACATGTTGTATTTACTTTGATGATAATATGGGTGTAGGTGTGGATTGGGTATGAATTTGTGATTATGAGTGTCGGTGTGAATGTTAGTTTGAGCATAAGGGTATAGTGTGTGCCGGTGAACATTCTCTTAGCACTCACATCTTACACCTACACCCGTATTATCATAAAAATAAATACAACGTGTAGTTTTCAATATGCAAACTGTTATCGATTTCGGGCGTGCGTAGGTCGATAAAGGAAAAGACAGGCTATCTACCAATTATATTATAGTTGAGAAAGCACTTTCATTTTGAAGTCGATTAGGCTCATCTTCAAAATCCATGCTATACTCATGAAGAAAAGCAACTGAACTATCAGTAGCTTTGAGATTTTATGAGAACTTTCACAGCATTAAAACACTTCTTTACTATTTTGGTTTAGAGCGCAAATATTCAGAAGACTAGCCTATATATCCCAGAAGAGCTTCCTTTCGTTGAAAACTCTAACGGTGAGCATCTTCAATACGAAATACGAATATGCAACTTCATTCTCTCTTTGCCTATATCGTTTACATATTTTCTTCTAAAAACAGACTATTATCATACTGCAACAGCCGTACAAAGAAATCAGAGACGATGGAGTTCGATATCTCTCGGATATCTTGAGAAACAATATTGTGACGTTCATCTCGTTCTTCCTTTTTGTTTCTCATATGCATCTTCGCTTGTATACAGACACTCATTACATTGGACGTTGGTACAAATAAAATTGGACCCAAAGGAGCACAATATTTGGCTGATGCCTTATTCCAGAATACGGTGATTCTTAGTCTCTGCATCGTTTTCATATTGATCTTATCCTCGACATATAGACACTCACCACATTGATCCTTAATTTCAATTCAATCAATGATGTGGGAGCGAAATATCTCGCTCTAGCCTTAATGAAAAATAAGGTAATTTTCATTCTCTTCTCATTTTTCTCGTATCTACTCTCTCTCTCTTTCGTCTACATATAGACACTCATCAAACTGGAAATCAGTGGGAATCACATTGGAACGAGTGGAGCATTATATATTGCTGATGCCTTACTGAAGAACACGGTGAATCTTCATTTTTTCTTCGTCTTGCTCATATTCATCTTTTCTTCTACACATAGACACTTACCATTCTGAATATTTCTTCAAACAAAATAGAAGCTGACGGGGCACAAAATATCGCTGTTGCGTTACGAAGCAACACGGTGATTCTCATTCTCTCTTTATCTATCGTATGTTCACCTTCTTTTTCAAATACAGACACTCACCAAACTGAATATTAGCAACAACATTATTGGGGACATAGGGACACAACATCTCGCGGATGCCTTACGAAACAATAACGTAGGACTCATTTTCTCAACGCCTCTTACCTATCCATATTCTTCTCTACAAATAGACACTTGCCATACTTGATCTTTGGAACTGCCGCATTCGAGACGATGGGGCACAGTATCTCGCTGATGCGTTAAGAAATAACACGGTGATTTCAAATCTTCCATAGTATTGTTTTCTAATATTCACCATATACTCTACTTACAGACACTCAAAGTACTAGATCTTACTTTGAATTATATCACTAGCAATGGTGCAATACATTTCGATGCTGTATTGCGAAGCAATAAGGTGATTCTTCTTTTTCTGTCTTTACCTATTGCATGTGTATCTTCCATATATGCAGACACTAATCAAGCTGGATATGAGCAATAATCAAATCAGCTGGCTTCGAAAGCATATACTATGGAAAGATAGCCGAATTCTTTTTTAAATTGATTGTTTTTTTTTATTCTACGTCAATAAGCTTTCTCTTACAATTTTTGTTTTCAAATGTTTAAATAAAAACAAGGAGTACCTAAATGTATCAGATAGATATAAAGAAGTGACTTAGAAGAGCGGTAAAAAACCAAGTACTAGAAGGGGCGCTTTACTCGTCTATTTCCTTACGAAAAAAAAATTTCTGAAAAGGTACGAGTGTATTAGTTTTGCCTAACAGAAACTTTTGACATTGTTCAGCACTACCCTTGGGAAATTTCTGACAATATGCCTACGACTTATCATATTTTAATTTGAATGTTTTTCAGAAAAAAGAGGCGAAGAGTTTCATTAATTGTTGACATAAATCGCCTTAAAAAATCAGACTTATTTGACGTAAACCGCGCCAAAAACTTTCGGAAATTTAAAAATCGTAAACATATCGCAAGTTTTGCGAAGTTTCTAATTTTCGAAAACCTGTGAATTTAAATCAACACTTTTAGACACGAAATTTCAAATGAAAAATCGAAACAGTTTAATGCTTTCTACACCACAAAAGAATCCGTCAAGTTTCTTGCCCTTGCCATATCGATTCGTCAGTTACAGCCTATCAGATAATTACAATTCTCTTGCTACATGCTTCAGTGTATCGAAATGCATTATTGCAGCTTTATTCTATACGCATACTCTCAAAAACATCTTTTTACACCGCCAATATAACGTTTTATACGATTGTTTATGAAGTCATCGCTTTTGTATTTTTTGAATATTCCTTCACCATTTTACGCTGTGTTATTTTGATGTAGCAGAATTTGTGCACGATGCAATGTATGAGTTACACATTATCATTATTCTTTGCGTTTCCTCGCTATTCTGCGTCTTGTAACGTAAACTCCCCTCCAGAATTGTACGCCACCCTATCATAGAAAGGCACCCGGAATAGAAGACCACTCAGGACCGTTTGATTCTCTTGACATAAGGGTGTGGGTGCGGGTGTGGATGCGTTTCAAGAGGATATCCGAATCCACACCCACATCTACTCACACATCCACCCACACACCTTTGTACACCCACCAATAAATTTCGTAACTATAAATGAAAACTGAATTATTTATTAATTCATTTGCGTCATCCAATGCTCTTCATCAACACCAACACCCACACCCTCTAGTACACTGCGGCAGAGCACTTTTTAGCTGCTCCGCTCATCTCTAGTACATATTACTGATTTTGTAAGGATATATATAAGATAGAAAATTCATATCATAAGAGTTAATCAAGTGCGTATATTCTCATCACCAATATATATGCTTTCCATTTGGACAATAAAGTGGAACAATTATAATATTTTTGCTGTTCAAAAAGCAATCAGCATACCAATAAGATTAACTGGCAGTTTATGCATCCATCTTGTGTGTTCACTTCGTATTTCGAATTAATTTATCAATGTGAAAATATACATAGACAATAATGACAATTTTTTCATGATAAAATGATAAAGACTGTTAATTTACCTCATCTGAAATCAGTTTCTCGTTGTCTAAAAAAGTTATGCTTCTCGTCATCTCTAAAGTGAAACCCTGAAAATAAACAAGATTACCATTAATTTGTTACATAATTAGACTGTAATAAAACAATGCCATGTAGAAAAAAACCTACTATTGTATCTACAAGTTCTAACTGGATTCGATAAAAATAATATGTAATTTCTAATAGATGTGTAGTTCGCGAAAAATGTTTTGAGCTTCTCATTGACAATTTGCAGCATTTTCTATTTTCCTAGTCTGTAAAGTTTGATTTAACTCTTCTTTGAAAAACTCATCATGATAAGTAGTGAGATCTTTTCTCAAATTAAGAACCATTAATTGAATGAAAAGATAGTACAGCAAATAAATTATAGATAAAAATAATATTAAAATTGGAGTATTTCTTATGTAAAATATCGTACAGAAATATCATAGTTTATTTTAATTTAATTTCGATAAATAACGAAAAGTAAAAAATTTATATGTAAAATAAATATAAAACAGGATTTACATTTATAATAAATATAAATTTATCGTAATTTATATTTGATATAAATTAAATGGTAAATGACACCCCTACTCTCTACAGTCGAGAGAGAAGCAGCTACTGAGGTTATGGTCGAATGCGCATTATTTCCAATTTATGATTCACTCTTTCCCTGCGCGCCCTTAAAGATGCTCGATCGATAAGTGATAGAATACAAAAAAAAAGATAAAATTTTCATGCAAAAAATATGGGGTATCTCATTAAAATATGAGAATGAATAATTTGACGTATATGGATGAATGCACTCAAGCCAAGCTAATATAAATATGTGTATGTAAATGACGTCATGTATATTTTATTTTGCATACAACGAATGCCGACAAATTACACTGTTCTTCTTCTCATCAACACACCATATTTCGAACGCATATATTCAATAAAGGTAACTGTTTTGAAATTATATTCTCTTACGTAGACCGTTTTCATCATCGGGTGTGGGTGTTGATGAAGAGAAGACTAACATCCATCCACAACCACAATCACAATCACACCCACACTCGCACCCACACCCTTTTTTCGGCGATGTTGGAATCAGTGAAAGTCATTATAGGCGAAAATAGACTAATTCTTCTATTCTGCGAAGTTGTCACTATTTTATATGATTAGTTTGCTCCTTTTTATCCCATTCTATTCATCATCTTTCGCCAGTTCACAGACGAGAATCGAACTATTAAAATAATGTGACTGAGAATTTCGTGGGAAGGCATAAACATAGAATGATGGTATTACCGAGAAATGGCTACAACTGAAGGTGAATACCTCCTTTCCGCAAATGATTGCATCTTGAGGGTGTGAGTACAGACCTGGGTATGATTTGTGTTAAGGATAGGCATACCCATCCGCACATCCACATCATTATCGTTAGGCCCACGGGTGGATACGCAAGGACGGTGAAGCAGAACCTAATGCGACCTATCAAAATGTAATTGTGATGGAAAACAAAGAAGAACAACCAACGAATGCAGTTCGTCCATTGCAAGCACCTTTCCGTTGTACACAATCCGAAAGAGTCAAGAAAAGCTTTATCTGACTCATTCATCTGTCAGGATAATCGAAATCACTTCTCAGCCATAAATACATCTAGCAAGCCAACTGGGAAAGTTTTCACTAATTCGGCGATGTGTAAAAGTCACTATGAAAAACTTCTAGCTAGTTAGTGATGACTTTTTATGACGGTAAACATTGTCCAGAAACATAGAACTGTGTTACCAAAGTAAAAGAACACCTCAGAACCCATCCGTATCTTGACGTAGCCGCGGCGACTTTCAGACTACCGATGAACGTTTCTAACAGATAGCAAAAGCTGTTGGACCGTATAGAAATGTATGAAAGGAGTCACAAAAAATAAACTTCAGACAACCTAGCCATGTGCTAGAGTGAATGTTAAAAGCTTTATGCTATTCATTAGATTTCTAGTTGGAAAAGAATTATGAAAACGTTCTACGGAGAACTTATGCACAATTGAGACTATTATGAGCTTTTGATCGAATGATCGTACATACTTATGGCGTAAGTCGAGATTTGTGAGTATTACAGAATAAGCATAACTATATTTCAACAGATCTTGAGAATACCACAAAATGTTTTTATAGCGTAATTACATCGTCCCAGAGTGTATTTATATCACAGACAGTGTTACACTATACTTATATACGTAATTAAACATCGTAAAAGGACGTCTGCAAAGCTGAGAACAAATGAAACATTGATAGACCCACATGTAGTCATTTGAAATGGCAAAGTTTTAAATCATTTTCTTAATATTTAAAATTTGATTTGAATGATTCAATAATGTTATGGTGAAGACTCTATTGAATAGTTAAAAGAAAACTACAAATGTTATACTATAAATATGGATGAAGCTGTGAGCAAGTGTTGATGACTTTTTTGTTCGGTAGAAGTTGAATAGTTTGGTAATAGAAAATTCCTTTTACCGCTTAATTCAATTATTAAAAATAAGCAGCTCTCACAATGAGTTCATTGAAAATCATAGATTTTACAAGTTTCTAGAATACTCAGAGCTGTGTGAATTTCTTCGTCTATTTGAGTAGTTCTGCGAGTCATATGAGATCAGAGAATTCGTAGTGTTCCTTGAGTCTTAAAACTATCATATAGTTTTTAGTATTAAAATGTTTGCTTTCTAACAGATTTTGGAATTTCATCAATTCTAGGACTTGCAAACTCAGAGAAGTTTGCCAGATATTCTACTATTTTCTTGAAAATTAGAAAATCAAGGATGTTATAGTAATTAGCAATGCTTGCATGTAGAATAATCATCAATCTAAAAAGACTGCTGTCAAACAGAAATATTTCAATCAGAATTGTGTTCTTGGTGATACATCTCATCTAACCGAATTAAGTCAAGATTTCAGGGCTAACAAATTTTAAACTCTCAAATTAAATGAATCTTATGAGTTAGTATCAACAATGCTTCTTCAATACAGTGATGTCAATGATTTTCGAAACATGTTTTTGGCTCCTATTGTGGTAACTTTTATATATTCCTATTACATTATTAAAGTAAACCGTCAGATTAGCTAGCGTTGTACAAAGTGTGGAACAAAGACTTCTATGAGAACTCTCTATTCATAATAGCAACAAATTGAAACAAATAAATTCAGTCAAATATCAAAGAAATACTAAAAAAAATAAATGAAAACTGAAACAAGATCATAATATCAAATAATGGAGCGATCAGGTAACAACTTGTATCTGAATCAGACAGAAAATGTTTGACTAGTCAAGAAACATAAGGTTGAAAGTAAAAAATCCAAAAAATATGGTACTCTTTGTGATCTATTCTTTCAGAGACGAAACAGTTCAAGTAGCCGAATGTAGAACGAAATACTCCACAAAGTAAGAGCTGTATGTAACTGCAACTATGATAAATATGACCATTTATCATGTAAGAAAACTGAGAGTTTTGTGAAATAAAACAGAGTCTCAATTCTGCTGCTGTTATTTCTTCTTTATCATTGAAACTAAAAGAACGCAAATTCAATTCATGATATATGTCATTGTTGCAAGCATGATACTACTTGAAATTTACAGAGTAAAATTCAACATATTCTTTGTTATAATTCTGTCGGTGAAAGGTAAAAGAATATTGAGTACGAACTGTTACTAAATTTGAGTGTAATAAGCAGCTTTTCTTTCATGAAAGAATCATGTCAATAACAATAGAAGACGAGAAATTTAGACTTTAGATTGATCATTTAATAAGTAGAGCCACATATAGATCATATCTGTTAATTAAGAATACAGATTGTTTTCTACTAAATTCTATCGAATTGAATATGTTTATATCTTTGACTTAATTACATATACTAAGTTTCTATGTAACAGAGTGCTATTTGATCGTCACAAGAAAGAGGTAACACCTAATCATATTATCTGCAAGTAGTTCTGAGCAAAACATAACGACTGAGAATTTCTCGAAGACACATGCTCAATAAGTCGGCCAAATTATCATTCAATAGGTTCCCAGTTGAATTCCATTGGTTTCTCAGTTTAGTATAGCTTATATTGCAATTTTCTATTCTACTGGATACCTCGACATAAATTGAAAACTTGATAGATTAGGTTAAACTCGAGAAGGATAATTGAAGAGCATGATTTATTCTAGATTTTTTCTACTCTTAATAGGTTCCATTTAACGAGTAAAGTTTCATCTCAAAAGTTTCTTATAACATGAAGTGCTTGGGATGCGAGACTATCAACCGTCTTATCATATTGTAAAGTCAAAATTAAAATCGATTAATATGAGACTTTTTTTTTCGTATGGTAATTGATTTGCATCTAGCTATACTTTACTCAAAAAAAACTATTTCTAATTGATTTTGATTCTGTTACAAAATAATCAAATTTATGATTTTAATTATGGTGATATGATTAGATAATTTTAATCAAATTTAATAGATAGATGTTTTCATTGGAAAAGACGAAGAAGTGTTTCATCCTTTACAAAACAACATTTTTAGTCGACTCATAATACACTAATTTATTCTATTGTTATTTTTTTATTCGTGTATTGGCTAGAAAACGCAGGGAGGAACAGAAGAGGTGTAACTATTAAAAAGAATTGTTTGACGCGTATCTGTTCAAAATAAACATTCTTTAAATCCATTTTTGACAGTTAATTAGCAAAGATGAATGAATAGTAACGTCAATGAAGCTAACAGAAGATCATCTCTGTTTAATATCCTGTTATCGTCGTTCATCATTAACGATCACTTGAGAACATCTCTTAGAATGAAGATAGTCTAAAGAAATTTTGGGATCTTTTGCTGAAATGAAAAATATAAGAAGACTTCTTTCCCAATTGTCTTTCGTTTAATCGAATATATATAAATAATGATAGCTTTTTAATAATGAGACAAATATTTTAAGTAAGAAACATTCAACACTTCGTCGGCTTACTCTGTTTTTTTTAAATAAAACGAAAGTAGTAAAGCATCATAGGTAACTTTAAAGCTGACATTTTCCGAAAAATATGACACGATATTTATTTCTTGTTGTTTTATGTATAACAACTCGAATTCAATATTCATTTGATTGAAATTAATGTTAATCACATAATCTTATTATCAATTGTACTGATAAGAGTTTTTAGTTAGAACACTAAACTACTATACTCATTAATCATGATGACAAATTTGTATCGAAACCTCTCAAACTTTTCTTATTAGATAAACAACTCCGAGTAAATCATTTGTCATAAAACTAATGCTTGAACAAGCTTTTTTTTCTAGCTAAATCTGTAGATTTACTTTTATCCATTGTTCTCTACATTTATTTGAGAATACCACTGTTTTTAAGGCCCCTATCAAAAATTTCAAATTTTGCCAAAAATATCGATTTTTGAACTTTCTACATGGTCGAATAGCCCATATTTTCTACTTTCGGAATCACTATTATTCTTAGTTTTTACGACGGTTTCGAGAGGTTTTCTAATGGTTTTTTCACGATTTCCAAGAGATTTTGTAAAAAACTCACAAGCAGAAAATGTTTGTTAAAATTTACGTTTTGCAGCCCTGCGACTTTGCCTATAGGCTTCTGACTTGGAACACATATCCTGCATGCTCTAGCAGGCGCATTTCATGCATTCCTTGAATGTAATCTCTCGTCAATCGCTCTACAAAGGAAAAAAACTGGATTTTCAAAATTCAACTGTGTGTCTGTCTTTCTTCTCAAACGAGTTTTTTTTGTTTCTGCGTTCTAGATTTCTCAGACATTTTACATGCTAGAAAGCTCGGGAAGGTTTCAAATTGAAAAACAAATTACACTTCACAACTAAGCAAAGCTTGACTTTTTACTTTTTACTTAGTTCTTGAGAAAAATGCATCTTTTTCTACAGGATTATCCCTATTTTATCGAACTTTTCAAAAAAACTGGCACTAAAAATTAACAAAGAAAAATTTCAAAAATCGGGCTCTGCTAAGTTGCAGCAGCAAGTGTTAGATACATTTCGATGTAAACCCGAGATCTGTATCATTTAATTTGGAGGAAAATCTGGAATGCATGGAGACCTACTCTTGGATCCTTGATATAGGAATAACTCTTGAAGAACTCAATATTTCGGGCTGAAATTTTAATTATAAAGTTTTTAGATCTGCACGTGTATATCCTGAAATTTCCAATCAGATCGGTTGTTCTGGGACGAAAATAGATTTTTGATAACAGAGAGGCCTTAACACCTGCAAAATTGATACCATCAGTGTTCGATGAGTTTTGCTAAAAAAATGTAATAGAAAAAAAGTTACGGGTCAGAAGTTTTCAGTGAATCTCGTTAGTCATTAATTGAAATATAAAGAACGTCAAATTCTGAAAAAAGTCTCAGAAAAAACAATTATATTTTAGTGAAATTTATGTTAAGAAAACCGATATAAAATTAGACAATGAAGAATTGATACATAGGGAAATAGTGTGCATTCACTATTGAAAAAATTTCTATCATATTCATAATTCAATATAAAAAATTTTAACTTACTTTGATAACGCCATGAGGAGATATCTCCGCATCAGTGCTGAAACTAAAATTACGCATAGTGTAGATCTTTAGACTTATATAAGATCAAATAAACCAGTACAATATAAGTTCAATGATCGTAACAGTTGATTACTTTTACGAGACAAAAAGATCAACATTGGTAAAAATAATACTATAAAAGTTGTCATTTATTACTTTTCAGATATTTATTATTTTATTATTTCGCGAAGAATTTCTTTTCTACTAAATATGGCTACAGGAGGAGGAGAAGACGCAACAGCACAGCATATTTTACGCATTACAGACATTGCCCAGGAGCCGCTTGAATTTATCACACCCATTGGTGGCTACGAAGAAATGCCACTTGTTCCACTTGACATAGCTGTTGAACCGCTTGTTCCTATTCTACCAGCTGTTCAAAGTCATGCATATGTTGCCAAACAAAGGTGTGAGAATCCTGCCGATGGATTGACACAAGATGAATCCGCCTCGATTATGCTATACACGATGAGCTGGAAGCCACTCGATAAATGCTTATATTGCGTTTTGAATGATACATTGCGATCACCAGATCGACAACAAAAGCTTGAACCATGGTATTTATTTCTGAGACTCTTCCTTAACGCACTCTATCGTCTTCCATCACTTCATAAAACTGTATACAGAGGTGTTAAATTAGATCTGAGCAAGCGCTACATCAAAGGAGAAACAATCGTCTGGTGGGGTTTCTCCTCTTGTACAACAGTTGTTAATGTTTTGAATTCGAACCAATTTTTGGGAGCGAAAGGTGATCGTACAATGTTTACCTTACAGTGTCTATCGGCTAAAGATATTCGTAAGCATTCGTATTATCCAGCTGAAGACGAAGTACTTCTGATGGCTGCTACTCAATTCAAAGTAATCGGTTGTCTTAATCAAGGTGATCTTCATATTATTCAATTGGAAGAGGCTCGTCCACCGTTTCCACTCATGCAACCAGTACCAGTTATTATCTCCCCACCGATCGATCCAACTTCTTCAGGTAAGTGAAAATCAAAACGAAAGAATATTCCACTTGATAAATAATAACTCAGCTTTCGATACCCTGAAAAAAGTCAAGAATAATATGCTTCGATCAATGTACGTATCATACAAAATGAGCACAAAGAATCGATTTCCTACCGATTTAAAAAGCGTTCACAAACAAAAAGAAAATAGAGTTAGTTTAAAAGAACAGAAAGAAAGACTCTTCATGATAATCTTCGATTTCTTACATAGTTTAAGTAATCAATTAAGATCCTGATCAATTTCAATTACTGTTTTCTTCATCTATTAGTATCTAATTTCTTTCGTGAAATCTAAGGAAGTGATTCAAGTTGATTTGTTTTCTAAATCCACAAGTATCACTGGAAATATTTTCTTCAGGAGATGCTTTCTTCTCCTATACTACCGGCCCAAAGAATCGTAGATAATGGGTAGATGTAATGATAATTTTTCCTACCGTTAGAAATCCACAAAAATACTCTTGTTTTTGAACAACTTCTAAAGGATTTGGATGAAGTTAGAGTAAGAGTACATTTTTTGTTCAAGTCAATAGTGATGCTTAAAAAAGGTTATCTCTAGCCTTGTCTTTATGGATATGAAGTGTGAAGAAGCCTTTACTAGTGGTAAAAAATTCAGCCCGTTTGCTCAAGCCATAACAGAGATATTCGATTGTTTCTCGGTTGTGTGACTTTTGGACCACCCTGTATTTGATAAAAAATTATCTTTTTCTAAAATAAGATTGAAGCTTCATAGGCAAAAAAAAGAAGCAAAGTAGCTGATCAGACTGATCACTTCCATATATCTATGAGAGATATTTGAGAGGTTTGATTTAATTAAAGTCAATCTATAGTATTAGTAATCACCTATAAATGACTAGAGAAATGATCTACTCGAATTTTATACATTCTAACATTTTATGTCCTACGGTCCCTTCGATTCAAAAACCAGAAAGTGTTGTTTTAAATCCGACCCTTATCTCAGAATTATTTGATACATATTGCTTTTAAACCCATAGTTTTCATCTAGTTTTTATAACAATATCACTGTTATTCATATAATTATAGTTTGCATATTGTTTTACACGCATGTTTTTTGTCGATAAAGAAATAAATGTGGAAACCTCGGATTTAAATCCGAGTGTTATGTGTACTTCAAAAAGTGAATGAGACAGATGAGTCATCGTAGAATGTGTGGACATAAAAATTATCCTGGCAAATCTTTTCTATAAACACTTGATTTCTATTGGCTACTGCTCAACCAATAGGATTTAGATGTGAATAGAGCTCAGATTTCAACTCTTCGCCTTGATTTACCCTAACAAAGTCGTTTTTCCTATAACTTGATTTCTATTGGTCACTGCTCAACCAATGGTATTTCGAGGCAAGTGGAGTACAGATTCGAGTTCTCCGCTCTAGAAAACCTCGAGCTATCATCTCTTTGATCGAAAGACAGAGCTCTAATTGTGGATCAATTAGAGTGCAGACACAAACAGAACCAATTCCCGTTTAATTATCTTTGCAATAGCTGAGTTGGCTTTCTTGTTTCTTCATGTTTTATATACCATTTTGTAGCTCGTGAAATTCTCTATCGAATGGTATATAATAGTTGGGGTTTTATTTGTTTATGATAGGAAAACTTTTTTTATGAAAGCGGGGATAGGTCGATTTTCGCATAGGAAGCCATAGGGAAAAATGACTATTTTTGCAATAACTCAGGAACGACTCGGCCAATCCTTCTCACCTTCAAACTCGACCGAGATATTGTTGAGACTAAACTGTGTAGAAAATTTCATCGCGATCGGACTCTCCTTTCAAAAGTTATCGTGTAAACGGATAGCCGGACGGACACACTGACCGATTCTATGGTGTACTCACTTTTTGAGTACACAAAAAGCTAATTTTTAAATTAGATATAATACTCTAAGTCAAAGAACATTTTTTTAAAAACAATTAGTATAGATTTAAGTAAATCAAGTCAAGCTATAAGGCATCATCTACCAATGAAGTTAAATGTAAGTGTAAATTTTTTCTTCTCTTTCGATTTTATTGCTGTGTTCAAATTCGTTCATAAATATATTAGTTATAGTAGCTATAAAATTGATCAATCTGATTAAATATTGTCGGCAATGAAGAGAATAGTATATAGTTCTTTCTATCTTCGATTCAAGGAAGAAAATATTCAATCTTTGATTGCTTTCATTTCTTTTACGATATGAGAAAATAATTTCAAGTTAAGGTACAAATGCCACCATTAATCTATGTAAATTAAAAGATGATGTTCATATCCTACACTCACAACTATAACGTTGTAAAGTCGTCGTAAACTCTTAAACTATAAACTTCAAAACAAAAACGACATTCAAAAATGGGCTATAAATTATGATAAAACTTCTGTAAACTCTTGTATTAGATTTAATCAAAATTTTCTTGAACTCAAACGCAAATCGATGAATATTGCTCAAACATCATGAGTATCGCTTTATCAATATAAAATAAATGCGAAAACCTCGGATTTAAATCCGAGAGTTATGTGTACTTCAAAAAGTGAATGAGACAGATGAGTCTTCCTAGAATGTGTGGACATCAAAATTGTCCTGGCAAACCTTTTCTATAAACACTTGATTTCTATTGGCTACTGCTCAATCAATACGATTTGGAGGCAAATACAGCTCAGATTTGAACTCTTCACCTTCATTTACCCTAAGAAACTCGCTTTTCCTATAACTTGATTTCTATTGGTCATTGCTCAACCAATGAAAGTTCGAGGCGAATGGAACACAGATTCGAGTTCTCCACTCCAGAAAACCTTGAACTATCATCTCTGTTATCGGAAGAACGAGCTCTATTTATGGATCAATTAGAGCGTGGACAAACACAGAACCGAATTCCGTTTAATTATCTTTGCAATAGCTGAGTTAACTTTCTTGTTTCCTTATGTGTTATATACCATTTTGTAGCTCGTGAAATTCTCTATCGAATGATATATAATAGTTGGGGTTTTAATTGACTATGATAGGAAACGTTTTTAAGGGAAACAGAGAAGGGTCGATTGTCTCATAGGGAAGCATAGGGAAAAAAATCAGTATTTTTTCAATAACTCAGGAAGGGCTCGTCCAATCAGGCTCATCTTCGAACTCGACTGAGACATTGATGAGACTGAACTGTAAAGAAAATTTCATCGTGATCTGACTCTCCTTTCGAACGTTATCGTGTAAACGGCCGGACGGACACACTGACCGATTCTATGGTGTACTCACTTTTTGAGTACACAAAAAGAAGCTAAATTTCAAATCTACTTCATTCGAAATCTTTATTTAATTTTTACTTTACATTCTGTAATGTGTAGAGCGTTTTTAGAACTTCATCAATCCATAATATTATTATTTTTATAAAAGTTTTGCTATTTAAATAGTATTCATAGGTCATATTCATAAAAGAAATATTGTCAACAGTTGTTTTGAAGTATTTAAAACTGACTTTAACAATGAATTTTGACTTTACGTGAGCTATCAATAATAATAGGTTCATTATCGTAGCAGACAATAACCAATATATAATCTTTTCGATTAATTCATACTGGTGTCGCTTCGTTCGTACTTATACCACAGATAAAAGTCTTGTTACTCAGTATACTCTCAGAGTTTTAGTTATAGAGAGCAAGAATTTGTTGATAAAACTACAATATTCATTTTTCATGACTCTTGGAAGTTTAGATTTTTTCTTAAAGTCAGCTGTAAATACACTAAAGCAAGTTTTGATAATCATGGATAAAAATATCAGCCCACTATACCAAGAAGTATGTTAGGTATTTGACTAGTTATTAGAGACAAAAGCACTCTATATAATCTTAAATTTCATTTGGACGAATTCTGCCTATACTGAGTAGATTGTATATCTTATAAACATTTTAAAAAATCTGAGAACATCTCTTTTTTCTACTTGATGTCATTTTTGAGATTTCTTTTTGCTTCAAATTAATAAACTTGACTAAGTAAATATCCGCTCATAAACTGTTTTCATAACTTCTAGAATTTCTAGCGAGAAAAAATGATATTTTTTTTTCGATATTAGAAATTATTTACTATTATATTATTATAATAATAGTAGATTCGAATGTCATTCAGAAAATCATCGAAAAACAAACTAAATATATTTATATCATGTAGGTTAAGAAATTCTACGAAAGAATTTGTAAGTTATATTACATCAATTCGATATTATTGTTCTTATTTTCATTATTGCTTTAACAAATATATTTAAGTATGATAATAATTTCTTTTCGTTACTAAGAAAACAGATCTAAAAACAATTTAGAATTCGGAAAAAATCAAAAAAGTTTTTTTTGATAAAACTATAACGAGTTTTCATCATTTTAATGAGAATCTTTTTAGTCTAATGAAACTACTTAATGTATTAAGATGATATTGTATCACAAGTATCAAACATGGCTGATGAATGATAGTTTATACTAAATTGAAAAAAGGATTTACTTTTATAAAAAAAAAAGTTATACAATTAAAAGAGCAGCTCAGAGACAAATCCTAATTAACGTTTTATAGAGATCGTTTTTCAACCTCTATCATAAAAACCTTAAAGTGCACACGACTTTAAGCATCTAGATATTTCATTTTATCATTTTTTTTCTTCTTTCGAACATCCTGTATCATACGAAAATGAGCTGAATATCGCTGAAAGAATCGTAAGATTTCCTTTTCAAATTCTAATACAAAACTAGAACATATAAATCTCCTTAGAATTACATGCTAAGCAGTTTTCTCTTCCTCGACATCGAAAGCATTTCCTTACGATGTGCTTTTTTTAAAGACTACGTTACAGAAACACTGTCTCATTCATAGTACTTTCTCGTGTATGAGAGACAAAAATCTCTTCGATAATGACGATCTCTTTTCGGTTTCGTTCATTGTAGTAATTCCTAATATTCCAAAGAAGTTATCCTGGGTACTGATTAGGATCAACACTTGTGTACTAAGCAGAGATGAGCAACTACACTCTGTTTTCCTTCAACTCCACATAACTCTAGTCCTATTTTCTAAAATCCTACTCCAACTTCAATTTAACTTCAATTCGAGTCGGATTTTACAAAACTGAACTTCTGTCAAAACACTCTTAAATACACATAAGTTTTTGAACATAATTAAATCTACGATTGATATAAATTAATAGCATATTAATTTATTTCTTTATAAACTTTCTCATAAAATTTAAAGATAGGCACCTCCATTCTATCCTGTTCCTACTCCATTTTCACTCTGATGAGAAAAAACATCAACTTTGGAGTTGGAATTGCCCATCTCTGATATCAACCATTTCAAAATACTTACTCTTCAGATCCTCCTGAACATATCCATGACATGCAAGCTCACAGAAAACTTCTCAGAACAAGTACTACATAAGGGTTATAGTATGATCCTCATAGAAGATACACATTATTTTTAGATTTTCAAAGCCCATAAAATCCATAGATCCCAATGTTTGTCACTGGAGAACTCCGTTCGGATTGGCATCCATCTTTTCAGCATTTGTAAAAGAAGAAGTCCCCTCCGATTAAATAGATTCGCATGGAATCCTCTCAACTTTGTTCAATTTCTCCTGTATCCAAGCCTTCTCATGATCTTACTCAGAGTACATCACGGTTGTTCTTCGAACAGCTTCACATAACTTACCAAAAGCCTATGCAAATACTTAGGAGATTCTTCGGCAGATCTACATTCATCATACAGAAAATTATGTATCCTTAAGGTTTCCTAAAAAACATAGGGATTAAGTTTGATATTTTGTTGTTCAACGATTCGATATTCTTCTCACAAGATACAGATAGAATCTTCTCTGATGTTCATATAAATGATCATTCTGCCAAAAAGATTCTGAATTCTTGCAATTCTGAATAAAATCCTCAGATTTTTATGTTTTTCTATCAAAAATCTTACATGGAATTAGTATTACTCTTTCTCGGAGAATCTCCTTACAGCAATCTCCAGATGTTATTTTTATGATCAAAAAGATCTTAGCAAGAACTAGAAGTAACATAGATGTAAGAATCGTTACCAAATCCTTTTTTCTCATAAGAAACTAGGAAAATACTTCTGAATTTTTATCTGTGGAATGAACATTCTCAAAGATGAATGTCATATTTGTAGCGCTTGCTCTCACGAGAGATGGGATCTCTTCAACAACGACGATTTCTTTTCTTTTTTATTCATTGTAGTAATTCCTAATATTCCAGCTGATGCCCGATGGGCCCAGAAGGGAGTGACTGTTGCTGCAGGTCATGGAGTAGGCAATGCTACCAATCAACTCTACGGGCCTGAAGGTCTATTCGTTGATGATGATCAAATGATGATCATCGCTGACTGCTTGAATCATCGTATCATCCAATGGAAGATGGGTGATACAAAAGGACAAGTAGTAGCTGGTGGCAATGGCTACGGAAATCGATTGGATCAATTGGAGCGACCAACCGATGTATTGATCGACAAAGAGACGGATAGTCTCATTATTTGTGATTCGTGGAATCGACGAGTCGTACGATGGTCTCGTCATAGTGGTACAACTCAAGGAGAAATCCTCATCAACAACATCTGGTGTTGGGGATTGGCCATGGATGATCAGAGATATCTCTACATCTCTGACTATGACACACATGAAGTCAGGCGATATCAAATAGGAGACAAGTATGGAACTCTTGTAGCTGGTGACAATGGCAAAGGTGCTAGGCTCAATCAACTCAACGTTCCGACCTACATCTTTGTCGATCAACAACAGTCTGTCTACGTGTCAGACTACAGCAATCATCGTGTAATGAAATGGAATAAAGGTGCAAAAGAAGGAATTGTCGTCGCTGGAGGTCAAGGACACGGGAATGCTCTGACACAATTGACGTATCCTCGAGGGCTGTTCGTCGATACATTGGGTACCATCTATGTGGCAGACTCGGGGAATCATCGAGTGATGCGTTGGCCGAAAGGAGCGAAGCAGGGCACTGTCATTGTGGGTGAAAATGGTAAAGGAGAAGGAGCAAATCAGTTCAAATATCCCTGTGGTTTGTCCTTCGATCGTCATGGCAATCTCTATGTCGTCGATTCTGGGAATCATCGTGTTCAACGCTTTTTAATCCAATAGACTCGTCGTGATAGATTTTTTTTGCGTTCCTTTCGTTTCAAATAAATCACATTGAATTGATGAAATAAATGGCTTATTCTATTCGCGCGCGCGCGACTAGGAACCATCCTGGTGGAGCCGTGGCGAGCGTAACGCTCATGCACGCACAGGACAGACTCATATCATTCATACCCTCCCCGCGAGAGATATGTCAACGAGTCTGAATAAGCCTGGTCGTGTGCCACGGACACCAAGACGATTCCTGGCCGGGCTTTTAGGGACTGCCCGGAAGTCCTGTAAATAAGAAGAACCTAACCTCAACGAACATAACTTACCCCTCCCCCACTAACACTCACTTTTCTTAGCCTCACCCTAACCCCTCAATCTCACTACCTATTCTCACCTCAAAAAAAAATTACTTACCGTGCCTGATATTGATGACGCGATGATATTAATAGCTGAAAGGAACAGAAAAAAAATTTAATCAATGTTATTTAATGAAATAGAATGAGATGACTTACCCTAATGTTATCTTTTTCTTCATTGTTTATTCCCTAAAATAAAATAAAAATAATAAAAAGATCAAAAGAGGCCTTACCCCACCATCCTTATGATCGTAAAATAAAAAAAAACAAAAAAAAGTAAAACTAATACATACATTTTATTTTATTGTCTGGTTTGTTGTTGAATTGTTTCATATTGTTTGGTTGAAGCCAATCTAAAACAGAAAAGAAAAATGATTATTATTTGATTCAAAAATTTGAATGATTTTACATAGAAAATCATTCGTATATATACCTCGAAAAATCATTTTTTCTCTCGTCGAAAATGATATACATATTTAATTGTACATGTTGATCATTGATCGTCAATGATAACAACATGAACAATGACTTATGGACGAGAGAAAGACAAAAAAGAAAAAGAAAATTCCTCTCTTCATATATATTTCTTTTTTCTTTTCTTTCTCTCTTGTTAACATTAACATACATATATAATGATTTATTTATGAATTTTTTTAGATTGTATCTCATTTGGAATGAAAATGAAATTATTTTGTTTATTTTAATTAATAATAATCAATAACAACATTTATGTATAATTATTTTATTTGTTGTGATAAAATACAAAATATATTACATCAGACGAACTATTACTTAAGTAGACATACTTAATGTTAAAAAAGTTGATTCAATTTCATAGACTGTCGAGAAAACAACACAATGGAAGTTTTTAAACACTTAAATTTTTACAATAATATTCTTTTTGGATGAACATATCTAAATATCAACAAAATTTTAGATCAAAATAATTCATTACAGAAGTTTGAAAAAATCTTTCTTTGTTAGGTGGATTTATTACAACAGAAAAGAATGAAACAAGATATATTCTTCTTTTGAATAAAAATTTATTTATATCGACATATCTATTCTATACACATCAAGATCAACAATTTGTTATTCAGGTACAAGTATGTATTAATCAATAAAGAAAAAAGATTAAAAAATGTATATATAATAATGTTTTTAGTGATTTGGAGAATTTTATGTTTAATGAATAGTGTTGATAAATCCATGTGTACAATTAATTTAACTAATAATTAAACAATAACATCGTCAGGTTTCCTCATTTTTATTATTTCATCATCAACATATGATTAATAGTCCATTACTTGATTTATTATTCGGTACAACTATTAAAACGAAAATATGAATTAATACTATACCAAATTCGGAAACATTTTAATATTAATAAAAATGAGTATGTATTAGATGACAATATTATTATAAAGAACAAAATATTAACATATATAATTAGTATTTAATTGGAATGGAATATAAGAGAAATCGAATGAAAATTAATATTAATTTTACAATGTTATTAAATATTATTCAAGTAAGATAACTATTCAATGAAATATATTTTACTAGTGAAAAAAAAAATTATAGAGTCTGTTGAGTTACTTGTGAAAATATTCTGTTGTTAATAGACTTGAACAATGTTATTATCAGAAAAGCTAGATTTACAAAAATATATATATATATATATATATATATATTATAAAATGATCCAATCTCACAGGTTCGATATTTTTTCTAAGGCTTTACTGGTCATATACTTAAGAAAAAAATCTATGTGTACTTTTTCTATAAACATTATTTGATTGTTCGATACGATAGCAAAGTCTGAATACGAATTCGCTTCTCAGCAATTAAACAATAGTTTTCAAAAAGAAAGCATAAATTTTTTTCTGCTTGTTTATCAGTCGAATAAAATCATTAGAAAAAAATTATCGAGTGTAACGAGATTTGATATCTTTGACATATTTCGATTTTCATAGACTATTATGGAATGCTTCTCGTACTAAACCAGGGTTGCCAGATCGAAAAGTTAGAAATCGAAATGTTTTAACCAAAATTCGAAAAAATTCGGAATTTTTTATATTCTACTTCGGAAAAAGTTCGGAAAGCAGTTGTTTTACTATCAAATATATATACCACCTTTTTTATGGACATGTGTGTTGCTCTATCAACATTTTGTGCAAAAATTGTTGCCGATATACTTATTTCTTTCTTCAATCTCACTTAAATTCACATCTGAATCATCATCTTCATCATTCATGGCTGAATTTAATTCAGGATAACAAGAGACAATTTTCATGTAAAAATACACTTTTCTAAATTTAAAGTTCAGTCCATGTCAAAGAAGTTATTGATTCAAATGACATTTTTTTAAACAATACAAGATATTCATTTAGTTCGGATAGATTTTAAATTCAAACGATGTTACATTATAAATAGTCTCAAAATTGTATTATGAAATGATTACAGTAGAACAACGACAGCTGAAGAATTGCTAATGAAAGTTAAATTAGAAGTTATAACCAAAGTCATTAAATCTCAAATCTAGAGAAATAACAGGTCTCGAAAAAATATTCAAAATTCAAAAGAGTTTGGAAAAAGTACCAAAATTCGGAATTTTTCGAATAATTCGGAAGAACTGGCAACACTGACTATTTTTTTGTAATCAGTTCCAATATTATTTTTCATATAATTTTTATTTTGTTTTTCTAATAGATTTTAGAACATTTTATGCTAAAACAATGGAAGCGATTCATACATTAGATAAAAAAAAAGAATCCTCATTTGTATGCTTATCTTAATGTAATTTTATTTCATTGAATAGATAATGTAAAAAATAAAAATTATTTCGAATAGATTCGTGAACATAACATTGAATTAGGTGAACAATATTGAGCTGTATTTAATGATACGACTTATTCAACGTTTACTTAAATATATATCAATAAAACATATTGATTATCAATTATTAATTGATTCATTGGGTAAATTACGTGAAATAGCAAAAAAAAAATTAAATGAACAAAGTAGAAAAACGGAAAAACATTTATCAATGTTTAATATTGTTCATATTATTGATAATTCTCGAGTAAGAAAACGATTCCGACAGTATTAAGTACGCTTTATTGTCGTTAAATTTTAGTCAGAGTTCTTTGCTGCACATCATGATTATATAGAAAAATTTCAAGCTATTGAACTTTCATAAGAATCAATAACAACACGAACACATTTAACTGTTTTTCTTTTCTTCGATTGTCTTGAATATATGTGGAAAACACCCGATATGAAAACATATTGCACTTAGTCAATTAAGTAATATTCAAAAGTTTGTTTGATATTAATCCATTATCATTAACAATTGATGGGAAAATTATTGACTGTTTTTGTTTTTTGTGAAATTCATATTATATTTTCCTTTTCGTAGAAAAATAGAATGAGTGTAAGTTTTAGAGATATGCTAGACGAAAATTTGGAAGTTTGGTGGATTCTTACTCATAATATTTTCATTAGAATTCATTCCACATTTCTCATGGCATCTTGATGGTGATCGTTTATGAATGCGGTCATTATAGACTTTTACTTTAAAAGTAGTAACTATGACAGATCAGACCCATACTCAACGAGCTCTATCGAGAACTACGAGAAAAGTAGTTGTCCCAACTGCAATTGAAAATTATAATTAAATATTCTCTGACTTTAAGTGTATAAGTAAAAATCATGAATATTGAAAACCTTTTTAGATGTGATAAGAGTCAATTCTGAAATAGTTTTCTCTAGACGGAAACACACCCTCGTATCCTTTTTGAGTGATGATGAAGAAAACTCACCTAAAAGAAGTATATAGACTCGAGTATGGAAAAATATGAAACTCATAGTAATTTTAAAAGCTAAAAAACGGGTAAAATCTAAATTCTCACGCATTTCTTATGGTCTAGTAAAATTTTTTCACCTCAGGTATTTTGTATGAATATGATGAGAGTAAAAATATGTGGGTTCTATATTTTAGTTCTTAACAAGTTGTATTGACCCAATCTCTATTTTTATTTTATAAAATTTTTCTTATTAAAGAAACTGAAAAATTCAGAATACTTTGTTCAATTGAAGGTCAAACATGTCAGTATATATTTCGTGTTATTAATGAAAATACAAATACTAGTAGTCATAGTTCTAAATCTTATTTTACTGATTCAATATCTTCACTATTATCGATTTCAATATTATCGAATAGTACTCATCATCATGGAAATAATAGAACTTATGTACTTTATCAGTTAGCTAAAGCGATTCTCGTAATGTACAATTTTTATTTTAGTCTTCA